>JAZBGZ010000078.1:60653-74647 GCA_037414795.1 Stenodera caucasica
ATTCTCGTTTTTTCGGTATGCTCTAATTAATCATTACTGTAACTATATTTTCAATTTAAATAATAAAATTGGATTAAAAAATGATTAATTTATCAAAAAATCTCCACCATCTGTATTCAAATTATTTAATTAAGTCTCAAATACCTGATGATGCTTCTTATTAAAAGTGAAGACAAACGATTGCTGCTTTGTTGAAATTAGGACTTAAATTACGGAATAATAAGACAATATGAATAAAAAAAAAAATAATGGAACATTTTCTAAATTAATACGTCCATTGGTGTGAATGCCAGGAAATTAATTATACAGAGTTCGCTTTATTAATTACAGTAGACTGATGGTTGGTTAGTTGGGTATAATAGTGGAAGTTGTTGGTTATGTTTGCATTTGAGGTGTTTCCGATCGTCTAATTATAGACATTTCGATTTCACATGTTAACTTATAAAATTAGCAACTTAATAAGGTAATCTCGTCAATGATTCAATTACAATTTTGCATAATAAAAAATCGATATGTATACCTAGTTATATGGATGTGAGAATTATAGGGGGGTGATATTCATGAATTGATTGAAAAAACAGGGTTGACACGCAATTCATAAGGCCATCATATATCGATCATTATGGACAAAACATCAAGTGGCCCTTATTTCCAACAGCTCAATTCTACGGTCATTCATCTCACTTTACTAATGCAAAAATAATATTCTACTCAGTGGCACTATAATATTTCCTAATAATACACTAAACTTACATTAAAAAAAAAAAAAAAAACAAGATCCTCTACTGAATACGTATAGATGGAAAAAACTCGCTATCTTTGTCAAGCTCAATGTGATTGTTCGCGACAGCGAAGTAATTCCATATCAATCAGACAGAGAACTACTTGAATTCCATTAAACTAATACAAATCAAAGTTGTAGTTTTTCTGTCAATTTTTAATATCTTTATCCGGTTGTTAGTGATGTAAAAAATTAAAAGGGTCGGTCTCTACTAGTTTTGCTCCTAGTCTATATATAGAGGATAATATTGGTTTGACTAGTGGTGTATATAGTTTGAGGGTTGATTGTCATGGATGGTGGCGATGCTTTCACACTATGTGACTTTGATAGACGATTGAGAGTATGTTGCGTGACCGATTGTTATCATCATTGAGAGCAATCGAATAGGAAACCGTCGTCAATAGCTAAACACACGAACGCGTTTCAATTTATTCATTAGCTACGCATGTGTGAATTTGCCTTATTTTACATATCTTAAATCAAAACTTATTTAAAATATAATAAATTTTTTTTCTTCGAATAAAAACGAGTTCATTTTACCGTATTCGAATTGATGAAATAATTTTTTGTGCGCATCTAATTCCCTATTGATGTTGGAAATTGAATGATATTTGTAATTGATAATTGGTTATTGGTGGTAATTTCGATTGTCCCCTAACAACATAGGATAAAATCAAAACAACCCCTGTCTGATGTTGGTAAATAACGACCAATTAGTGAACGCTAGCATCTATCCATATCCATTCTCTCTCTATTTTTTTTTTTTTTTGATTATTTTGTTATTTGTTTGATTCAACGATGCTTGTTTGGTTTACTTTGTGTATGTTGTTAATGTTCGGCAATTTAAAAACGAATGGAATAATGTTGGTATTTTTTTTTTTTCATTTTATTTTTATTTTTTCATCAATATGTGATTGTATCTGTCTTTTTAGTTTTTAAGCACAAAGTGGGATTTGCACTATTATACATCTTTTTTACGATCGTTTCGACATTTACTGTAATAAAAAATATAAAAAAAAACAACAGCCACCATCATTTTTAAACTATAGCAATCGTTATTTATATTTATTGTTGTAAATTGATCTGCAAATGGGAAATTCGGAGGTGAATTAAAAAATAAAAATCCAACTTTAAATTATTTTATATTTCCGACTTATTCTTCTAATCCAAAGCAATTCGTATTCAACACAAACTCAAACTGAACATTATCGATCAACGAAAAACGACGTTATTTTCGTGTCATAAAATTGAAACCGTGAATTAGGATTATATTTTCACTAGCAAATAGGTAATCTATAAGCAACAATCATAAAAATAACTGTAAATAATTCTACTATTTATCTCGAATATTATAAACAATAATTTTACGATTTGTTATATCTGTATGAAAAACATGGTAAATAGGGGTTGTTATCTATAATTTACATTGGCACGCGGTATTGATACGAATTTTAGCGATTTAATGTTGATAATTCAAAAAAATAATTGAAAATTCCACATTATAAGATATTGATATTTGTGGGGTATTTTTGGTGGATGCGCCGGGCTAATCAATAGTTGAAACTTCCATGATATTTGTTACTATCTCTATTAGCTTTCAAATAACTAATAAAAACCCAATTTGTGTATCCGATATCTCGATTAAATATTGGCTAGTTCCAACTTTCTATAATCATCCATTTAAACTTGAATCCATATATCGTTGGAATTCTACTAGTAGAAAAAAAAATTTAGCGTCAGGCAATTATAACTAATCGTTATAATTAGTGTGTGTCAAGTCCTTGTAATTTCTTGTCGAACTTGTTACATTGATAGACAGACAGTTTGGTGGTTGATACTAAGGGTAGTTTTAGTAGTTGTAATAATCGTAGTGGTTGTAGTTGTGTTATATATTAATTAATCATTTAAGAAGATAGATATGTGTTGGTGTTATAGTCGCCTATAGAGGTCGTATAATGTTACACTATTAATCAGGACCGATGATTATGTCTTGTTATCATGACATTCATAGTATTGCTACGGTTTTACTCCAATAAACACTAGAACTAGTTGAGCGTACTTGATTTAATTTGAGACAACATTAAGCTAGGATAATATTCGAAAAAGAAAAATGTCTATCTTATTATTTTAGAAATAGGAAATAGGAATCGATCGAATTCAACTCTTGGCTCGACTAATTCAATTTTCATTATACAAATTCTAGTAATGTTATTCTCATTTCGTTGTTTTGTCTTTTGTTTCTTATTTTTTTATAAATCTCGTAAATGAGGCGATGTTGTCGTTATTTTGAGGACGCGTCACTAATTCCATTCTTGTATTTCTCTTTCTCTCTCTCTATTTTCTTCATTCTCTCACTTTATACTAAATATATTAGACTAGTAGTTTGGGGATATAATTTATAAACATACATATAAAAGGGAGAGAAGAGGATTTTAAGATGGATTAATGTCAACGTTGAAGATTGTGTTGGTTATATGGTGGTTGGTGTCTTGACGATCTTGTCAACGTTAATCCAAAATCTAACCAGTAATGAGTGTGGATTGATGGAAGTAAGCCAAAATGGAGAGATGATCCCTTTGACAACATAACTGTACACAACATTGGATCAACGGTTTGACTTGTTAAATCCTGCAATGTATACTAATTATCCTCGCTTTCTGACCATCAATTCATATCTAATCAGATTGTAAATCATTTAGTACTAATACTCTATACTATATGTATAGTATAATAATAGCAGTATGTTTATATAATCGTTGTAAGTATATTTTTGTTGGATTTTATCAGGATATTTTCAAAGTAATACGATTGGAAAAGGATTAGGAATCGAGCCACGAGATATTGACATTTACATAAAAGCCTAGCATTTCGTTTAAGGTGCAACCAATCTGTTTAAATTTCAACGTAAATATAGACCAAAGTCCTCGAATCGATCTATAAAGTAAGCAACATAGAAAAAGATGTATAGAAATAGAAATAGAGATAGAAATATATATATATCAAGCTAGCTATTTGAAGCTTAAGAATTCTAGTTTATGTTTGTTTTGTTTTGGGCATATAATAAAAGGGAGATGCCAATGTAACAAAAATGAAAGAACGTAATAGAAGCGAATTGTCGTCAATTCTGTAATGTTCTGACAGTTTCTGTTTTGGTCATATTGAAACAATAAGAACCTTCGCTAGCAACTTAAAGGAAATGTATTTTCCAAGTTGGAAAAGCTCAGTATATGTATTTGTATAATAATGCTACCCTTATACACCATTTCCATACAACATACAGACTGTCCAAATGATTGCGAACAATTTTATTGGATGATGTCTGGCAATCATTTGTGAACATCCTGTATAACGATTCTACCAACATATGTATACAAACACACAAACATACAGAAATCCATTTACAAAGAACAGTTGTTAGAACACCAAGGGACACTATTTTTATTGATTTCTCAACGAAGTAAAACGTCTCTTGTTTACCAATTGGATCAAACATAGTTGTATTTATTTGATGTTCACGTCTTATAAATCTGAATATTTCAAATAAAATATGAAATATTTTGTATATTGTAAAACGAATAAATAAAACATTATCAAATTGTTTTATAATTTTTTTTTATTTAACATTGAATTTAATTCTACAAATTGCTAACAAATATTAATTTATCTATTCGAGCTGTGATAATTGTTTTTTGATGGTAAATAGTAAATAATTTGAGAAAATTTCGAAAAATAATCCAAACAAAATAGATGAAAAGAAATTGTCGTCGGAAAAACTCTTCCTGAAACAATTTGATTCGCCCGATGTTGTAAATCTGTAAAATGTCCCGTGTTTTATCGCGCCTTTGGGCAATAATCGTTCTCTCTCTTTCCTCATTGTTTTTTCTCTTTATATACATAAATTTTTTTCGTCTTTCCAATTCCCCAATTTCCATGCTTTTGTGAAATATTCTCTCGGTATCGTTTCAATCGATTAAAGTAAAATAACTTTTTGGATTTTGAAATGAAACGAGACAATTCACCTTCTATTTCTGATGGTGATTGGTAGAATTGGTTAAAGGCGGCAACTCACAACCATTTATCAAATGGCTAGTAGTTCAACTTACCATATTAGAATTTCTATGTGATTGTGTGAAAGTCGAATTGGTTGGTTGATTCAATTTGTTTCAATCACAGATAACGATGATGACTAGTGATCGGAATTTTAATCGTTTCTGTCGCCGTTTTTCTTATATTTTTGCTCCCTTTTTTTCGCTTTTATTGTTTGACTAGTTGTTTTATTTCGAATGGTTATTCTGATCGTTTGTCATCGTGAAATTCACAATACAATTGAAATGTTTCGATAAATCGTAAAGATATTCATTTACAATTATTAAACAATAGTGTAGTTTCAAGAAATCGGAATTGATCTCTAGTGTCAGTTCGGCTTTTATATCGCAAGAATTAATTGATTTTTGACAAAAAATTTGTATTTCATCAAAACAAATCTACCCATTGTCAATACAAAATTTTTTATAAGCATGGAGAAAATACAAGAAACAGAAATATTACTGAATAATTCAGGTTTTCCATGCATATTTTACATTGTTTGCTGATTAAAAAATGAATAAGATTGTTAATTTAATCCTCTTAAAACAATACAAAAAAGTCGAGAAAATTGTTCACAAGAAGCCTCCCGGTCCACTGAATTTCATTTTTCCATCTTTTCCAAATTTAAAATAATAATTAAAAACCAAACTTCAACTTTTTCTTCTAGAGATGTAATTTTAAAGTTGATGTCGTTTTTCAGTGTTTTAAAATAATTTGATTTCAATCGAAAATTTTGACCATAATTATTTAACAAATAAATTAAACAGTAAAATTTTCCAATCGAAAAAGAATCACCTCCTGTACAATGATAATGTAGGGTGAAATGTATGATTGAGTTTGATTAATTTGAGCGATTCTAATACGAATTAGTGGTTAATCATTTGAATTGTGATTATGTCGAGGGTATTGAGAGAACATTGTAGCCAAATTATTACTACAATACAGTATTGTTAATAAAATTATTAGTTCTGTGAGACCGTTTTCGGTTCAAACAGAGGGTTAAATTTCGTATTATTAGCTATAATTTTTGAAGTTGCAATAATAATCTTTATTTATAAAGTCCTTCAAATCGATTTTCTACTCATCATCTTCGTATTTTCGCTTTGTAGAATATTAAACTTTATATGGTCGAATATGATGAAGCGGCTGGCTATAAATTTGGAATAACTTTGTGCTTAAACATGAAATTCTAATGTTTGTTGATGGAATTGAGCCAATCGTTGACTTTACTTTCAACAAAAAACGAAAACGAAAAAAAATCGTAACCGTTTTTTTTTTTTATTGAGTTTCTTCTTTGCTTTCTATTCACTAAAAAAACTCTCGACGATAATTATTTTCTTTTCGGCCGCATCTTTTTGGTTTTTCGTTTATCGGAAATAACGACCCACCAAAATAACATAAATAATTGAAATATTTCTATTGGCGAATTCTGTCTATGTTGGAATTGCCATAATTTAGGCCTCCACTTTGAGCTTCGTGTTGTTTATCATGCCACAATATTCACATGTATCAGTTTGTATCAGGATAATCATTATTATTAGTAGTTTACATTTGGTGTGAAATTTTAGTTTTTTCTTATTTTTGAGGTTGAGGTTGGGAAATTTTCAAGAGATAATCCGAATATTATCATTATTCTAATATGAATTATAATTTCCTTCAATAATAGCGAATTATCAAATCATTTATTAGATATCTTCAAACTAATAATAAAATAAAACACGAATCGGAATTAAAATAGCTTTTTAAAGACTTCATAACACGACATTTATATAAGTTTTATAAAAGTAATTTTTGCGTGACAACCAAAGTTTTGAAATTTATTTCAAATTTCACATTAAATTTTCCGTTTAATAAATGTAAGTAATTGAAAAATTAACAGCTTATTTTTTTTTTTGTTTTGCCATTAATTATTTTAAATGGAGTTATTGAATTTCATGTGAATTACCTGGAAAATTCTGCCTTGAAAAAAAAAACAATTTATTATATTTTCGCCAACAACCAAATTCAAACCATTTATTTTACCATAAAGTTACCAACTTTTGTCACATTTCATCTAGTCATCCAATCCGTTGATGGATTAGATTTTTTTATGTTGTTTATTATTCACTTTGTAAAAGTCGTACATCATGTAAATACGTATGTCACAATTTTTATAGTAGAAAACTTCTAAACATATCAAATATATTTAATTTTCGCAAGAAAACTTTTCAAATCCGAATCCAGTCGGATTATATAGGCCAAATACGGTTTCATTTATTTATTTGTTGAGTCTTTTTAAATTTTTAAAAGGGCGATCTATTCAGTTCATTATTAGTTGGATGTTGAATTATTGTAGAACTTGTTGGAATTCTTCTTCGAATATCTGTCATGTCTTAAAAGGTGACAAAAGTCTTTTCGAAGTTGTTGTCATAGTGGTAGGTATATAGATAGGATTTGTTCGTTCTTCTATTTCTGTCTTTTTCTCTTTCATAAAAGCTTATCCACCCTCAATAGAAGCATCCCGATGAATCTAGGCCATCGATCCGATAACAAGACCTCTATAAAAATGTTATGAGAGTAATGGATATCTTATTGGTAGAGAGACATTCGTTTCTTTGTATGTTTGTTGTTTTTTTTTACTTTACTTTTTTTTATTACACTTTTACTATCTGTAGTAATAGTAATTTTCATTCAGTTTCTATAAATTGTCTAGATACCTCCAGATTTTCTCTTGTTTCGTTTTTTTTTAGAAATAAAAACGAAGTAATAACAAAATTATGGTTATTTAACTGTGAAGAATCATTTATATGTTTTACGTCCTCTAGTTACTGCTCCATTCTAAAAGTTAAGCTCACATTTTGTATTTTAATTATGCTTTTAGAGATGAGAGGCTTGAAAATTTGAACAATAAACAACATCTACCACTATGTTAGTATAAAATAGTTCCTTTTCATATTTTATAAAAAAATTATGTTGTTGCTTATCATCTAAGACACTATGATTGTGTAAGTATTACACCTGGTAGAAAACATTCCCAACTACATTTAGGTCTTAGGGTACAAAATAGTTTATTCTAGTTTACCACTAAAGTTTCTACTTTATGATGTTTGTTTGTTGTTTCCTTAGAGAATTTTCCATGTATTTTAAGTTTTTTTGTCGGTAATTTTGTTAATTTCAACAAAATTCAAATGAATTAGTCTGAAAATGTAGCGAATCGTCTACTTCAAGAAACAAACCGACTAATTTATCCTATACTATTATTAATTATAATTAATGAAACTAAATAGTAAATTGTACCGGAATCACGTTATATTCTTGATTAAATAACTTTGTCTTTGTATTAGTTCTATTGAATCCGGATAGTTCTTTGTTTGACTAATATGAAACTCCTACTTTAGCTGAGGCTTGATAAAGATAGCAATATTAGTCCATCTATTTGTATGTTCCTCCTATTCGAGATCCTTCAATTTGTAATGTAAAGAGACTGTTCATTGTAATTCAATCTGTTTATCTTTATCTATGGATCCTATAAAAATGGAATTTTCTATAGCACAAGTATATTGATCATGTCCTAGTCGTCAACATAGTTTTTATTGCAATTTGTCCGTCATTCAATTTTTATGAAGGTGGAATTTATCTATAAATAAAAATTGGAACCTACTAGAGAAAAAGAGAGAGAGAGTGAATTTTCGATTTAGTATTTCCGTTGATAAATTGACGGTGGGTTCGGGCCAATTTACCCCTTTTTTTTTGGTTGTTGTTGTTGTTGTCTGGATCGTGCCTTAAATTCTTGTTCCGTTTATTTCACTTTACCACCCCCTTGATTCCTAATATTGTAAGCTTCTTAGGAAATATTTTGTACGTTCTTATCAAAGATTCCAACAAAGTTTCAGTTAAAGTTTCTTCGATTAAATTGCTTGTGTGTTGAAGGGGGGAAAAAATTTTTCGAAAGAGTAATAAGAGTTACTTATCTACTTACAAAATTTACCGAAAATATATATAACAAGAATGAAAATATTTAATACTACTATATATAGCTATAATGTCGAACATCGTTCTGATTTATATCGACATTTTTCATTATCTGAAATAACGAACACAAACCGTCCAATGGACTGTATAGCGAATTTATATTTCGAATTGAAATATTGAAATAATTACATTTTGTCGATGTTTATATATGTGTATGCGATGTTATTTTCTACCTAGTTGTGTGGAAAATTCATTGTATTTTTCCCCCAACTGGAAATTAGAGAAATTACTCTATTTATCCGTACAATGAAAATAATGTTTTAATCATTACTTTAACAAATCAACATAGAAACATTGTTGATTATGCTATAACAACATTATTAATGTTGTTACCACCGAATAAAAACCTTTTGAAAGTTGCCTCGAGGTTATCTATTAAACTCCAACCAATTAAACAAAAACCCTTTGCTATTCTAAAATCTAAAACATACTTAATATTCTAAAAGCTATGCTAACAACAACAACAAAAATGATAATTCTTAAATTTGATCTATTTGATTTATTAGGTTTTTATTTTGTTTTTGTTTTTATTATATCAGTAAGGCTGTTAACAAGAACTTTAAATTAATGTGTCATACAAAGATGAATTACGCGGATAACGCGAGATTTCACGTTCGTTTCATTTCAAAATTCTTTATCAACTTATTTTCTGTTGGCAAAATGAAAACATCTCTTTATATTCAAATAAGTTGAGTGGGTGCTTAGAATTCTCTATGAATTCGAAATGAAAGTTTTTGACTCTCTGGACTTGGATTTGTATTCATCACAGATCTATTCGTTGTATATTTGAATTAATAACATTTTCGGTGATCTAAATATCTCGAATTTCTCTATACATTTTAATGTTTATCTTTCCACATTAATAATAGTGAATTTAGGAAAATACAATCGATTTGTTATTATTATCAATTTTATTTTCGTTTGAATTCCATTAATCAAATAAAACAACAATCTAATATGAATTTAACAGTGAAATGAGTATAATTATAATCGGAATGATTAGAGACACATAAATTTCATGATATATTATGAATTTAGATTGAAATGACAAATGAAATAAAGACAGATATAGATGAACAAACTAAACAGTAGACAGACAGAGAGTGTTAGTGATTGTTAATTGAAAGGGTTGAAGGGTGGTAGGGCTTAAGGGTTGTAGAAATTTTGGCATCCGACCAAATATAATTATACTACAAAACGGACGATGGGTTGCTCATTGTTGACGCTAGATAACAAACGGCAATGGTCAATTGATTTTCCGGAAGGAATTCGTTTTGAAATTAGCCCGGAAATATTTTCAAATTATCAATTATTAATCTCTAACGATAATTCAATAACTATAATTATAACTTTTTTTCGAGATTCTCAAATTTGAATGTGACAAATATACAAATATAGAGGGATTCTGTAAAATGTCGATATTTGTTGAACTTTCTGAAAAGTTTCTGGAACATGCGATTTGTGTTGTTTATTTGATAAAACAACAACTTGTCAAGTTTATCTTTTATATTGAACAAAAGAACACAAATAACTGTCTTTTACAACCCTCAATATTCATCTTCTTTTGTTGTTGTCGAGAATTTTTTAAACGAGAGACGTTGTTAATATTGCTCAAGGGTGTTTTAGATCGAAAACAGGCTTATTCGAAAAACAAAATAGCAATTACCACCCCAATTCAAATATTCAAAACAAATTAATTCAAATATAGATATAGATATAGGATTTTTTTTTTGTTGTTGATCATTTTTTTTTCTTATTTTTATTTGTTGAGGAAATTTTGCATTTTGAAATGAAATGAAAAATCTAATAAAAATCTGTCGCCCGAATTCCCTCATCTATCCACCTACTGCAATACATTTTGATTTATATGAGAAGAGCTTTTGCAATTTAAAATTCTACACATTTCTGTCAGGATCTTCGTTTTTTTTTTTTTTGTTTTGAAGACTTTATAATTACATTATAGTCAATTTTTTGATTTTTCCTAATTCTTTAGTTTGTTGTTTATCTTTTCATTATCAATAATTGTAACGTCATGAATTTATACGTCAACTCCATTTACCTCAACTCTGTACTTAGCCAGTCTGGAGTTGAATGTTCCCTCAGGATTCTAAAATTCAACCCACGAAGTGCTGACATCACAGAACGACAACAGCCTCTTTCTAACCATTATCTTTAATTTATTGTATGTCTGCGAGTCAGGCTGTACGAAATAGAAGTAAATAGAACAAACATTACGATGAGAAATAATGAGAATAAAGTGAAAAAAAGTACGTTAAATATTATCCGTTTTCTACTTTTGCTTACATTTCTTAAAGTGTTTAGCCAAGTCTGTCTGGCTCTTGTACAAGAATTTTGTTCCTTTTCGTTCTAATTTGTCTTCGAACAATTCAAAAACAACACAAATTTAAGATAGGGTGGTAGAAAGAGAGAGAGAATAGGGTACGTTTTGTTCAAGATTGTCGTGTGTTGTTTGATTAATTTTCACAATTTATTGCACAAATGTGAACGAATTTTCAAATTTATTCTATTGATCTTTTGATAAATATTGAAAAATACCAGAAAAATTGTTACAAGAATTCCTTTATTCAGTTATCGTGGTTGTTAATGTTTTGCTATTCATTCCAAAAACATGCCAGATTTTAAATTTTCGTTTCCTTTATGTGAATTGAGATTCTTGTTGGAGTTTGGGAAGCCTTTGATGCATCCTTTTGACGTATCGTCACGCATTCCTCTTGTTTTATTAACATATTTTATGGTGAACCAGGTAGTTGGTTTAATAAAGTTCAAGAGTATATTCCAAATTAAAATGAAAACTAATTATAACAAGTTTAAAATTGGTAACTTTTATATTATTAAATTCGATTTAATATATTCCATTATTTTTTTTCAATTTAAAAATTAATTTAACTTTATACTCATTGTTACAGTTAAAAATCGCTACTTGACTATTGAAGATGTTTGTCTGATATGTTGTTATGGCATCACCTGCAGTCTTCTGTGTTAGCCTACAACTTAGTGAGTAATTTCCTAACTTATTTATTGTCTATCGATCACAGACATGCTCAACTTGTTGCTTTTCCGACTTCCTACTTCCGTTTCAAAGCATCTGTCAGAGACTTTTCAATGTAAATTAAACATCCACACAACAATGAAAAAAAAATTATTAAAATAGACAAACTGACAGAATTGAATCATTTTTATTTTATTTCATGTCAAAAGTCAAATCACTGTTGAAATTTAACCATTTTTCAAATAGAAATATCACCATCAATTATTATTTTAATAATAATAATAATGACTTGAGCTAAGCATTTTCTATCAACGAAACAGAATCGTTTTAATTAGTGAAAATTGTGTTGATGCTTCAATTTATAAATTTCAAGCCCCTTTTATGAATTAGATTAGTTGTTTATTCAATATTGTTAGGATCACGCAATCGCCTATAACGAAATTCAAGGATCAAAGATAAATTTCACTATACCTCTACAAATTGTGTCTTGAGATCGAATCGTTATAGAAATAGAATGATTGAAACAATGGTTAAAAGCATTACGATCTAGCGAATTGGGAATCGTCAACATAGCTGTAAAGCAATCTAATCAGTAATAAATGGAAATTTATTGATACTATTGTATTCAATTGAGGACGTTATATACGATGTTGGTCTTATCAATGGGGGATCAAACAAACAAGAATTTAGAGCTAATTACTCTTTAGATAAGCTCATTTATTCCCACCTCAGTCTCTATCGGCTCAATATCCAACAATAATTGCGATTGTTAATTTTAGATCATTTTTGCTCTATATTCTATCAGATTTGATTTGTTATCTGGCCCTTTGATTTTTTTGTTCTCCTTCTTCACATTACTTTCGATAACATAATTTTTATTTTAAAAGATTAAATTATCCTATAGTTGAAAACAACTGATGTCACCTTTATAAAAAATTGATGTTTACTTTTCGATTCTCGACCGTAAAGCGGACCCAGTTGGCTTTTGAAATATTGAAGATACTCTCAAGTAAATTATATAAGCCCAGACTAGGGGTTGTTCTCTTGAGATTTTCTCTATATATGTACCTATCTTTATTATATATGTATCTATACATACATATGTATACCTATATATTATTATAAAGAGGTTTATATGTCGGAAATATTGAAACTTACTGTATGTCAATTTTTAGTTTTGTTTTCGCTAAAATATATTATTACTTTAAATAGTTAGTTTTGAGTTTAAGTTAATTAAATACAATTGAAGCGAACGACCGTTTTACGAAGTTTGAAGTTTCGTTTAAACCACATAACAACTAAATCTGCCTAATTGTTAACTAACAGTAGATTGAATAGCTAACTTCCTGTTTAGCATCTGGATCTATTTTGTGTTCATTCATGAATACTTCCTAGTTTGAATTAATCTTCAACAATAATTTTTCTTGTTTTTTTCGTTGCCAAAAATTATAGATAGAATTTCGTTCTTTCTTTTGTTAAGAAAAACACAAGCGGAAGCCTGTGGTAGATTTTATTACTGAACAGAAGCGATTAATTAGCCTTGAAAAGGTTAACATGCACAGCCCAACTATGTTTGAAATAATTACACAATTCTAAACAATAAATTATAAAACAACAACAACAACAAAAAAACAACCCTATAGTCTCCTTTATTGACATTTTCTATTGAATTTAAAATATCTTTGATATAAAAAATTATTAAGTTATAAATTTTGGCAAATAAGACATATTATAGAGTTCTATCGTTTCTAACCACGACAACATTGATGTCGAAGTTTCCCATTAATTAACATGCTATCGACTAAAACGTGTACTAATTGCATGATCACCGCCCTCACCCCCTAGATAGTCGCTTGGTTGTACCATCTTCGTGTTTATTTTGTATTGTCGAGAATGACGAAATTAGGGGTAGAAAAAGTTGTGTTTTTCTTTTTTTCTTTTTTCTTTTTTTTGGTTATAAAGGGTGAGGTTTGGAATTTGACTATGGAGAATTTAGGTGATTTGAGTTTATTAATTGTGTGGGTTGAAATCTGTTTTATTTTTGTTTTAATACTTGAAAGTCTCCCTCTATTTTATTATACAATATGTAGATTATACACGTATGTT
>JAZBGZ010000078.1:85676-95963 GCA_037414795.1 Stenodera caucasica
TTTGTTCAAATTACAATAATATCAATAAAGTATATCTCAAGTACACCCATTTAAACGTACAGCTTCCGTTTTATAATTAAACAGAAAAACAAAAAGCTTCTCAAGTATGCCAAATGGAACTTTTTCTATTTTATAAAATAAATTGCTTTTAATAACGTAACGATTTTATACATATGTATATAAAAATATATAAATGTTTCACTAAAATCGTTGAATTCAAATTGAAAGTGTAAAATCGTTTTATAAAATATCTATAAATAACCGAAATTTGGGAGGTGGTTGTGGTGGTGAAAGGGGATGGTGTGTTATGATGTAAATAAACGGGCACCACCATTCCCTGATCCTTGTTATCGATAAGAACTGAAATCGTTAAAGGCTTCCGTATTTTATGATTCATTACAAAATTTTAGTTATAGTTAAAATCTGATATGTTGGCAATAAAATTTTTTTTTATTGAAAATCATCAACTATGAAACTAGTTAATTCCAATAATTGATTGTAAATCGTTACGATTATTATTTTTTTCGAATTAATCAATAATCGAATAACCATTTGTAAAGATAGATCTTTAATCGAATTTGGCTACTGTAGTTGTGTTTTTTTTTTTATTCTTTTATGCCATAAAATAAAGACATTTTCCGATAAAAGACATTGTCGTTTTGTCCTTGTGTGTCTAAAGAACAGTCTGATTATGCATAAAATGGTTATTGCCGAGTATATTGCTGTGTCAACGTCTCAATTGAAGAAGGATGCTGCTGATTATGGTGATAGAGAGTTTCATGACTATATAATGTTAGATTTGGCTACAGTTTTCCTGCTGGTGCAGGTGGCTAAAATCCACTCCTAAAAATCCACTCATCCGTATTATATTGCAGTAGACCAAGATAGTTAATTTGGAAAAATGCATTGATATAGTGCATTATAGAGACAGTTTTCCATTTTCCGGTAGCCACTTTTTCAACCCAAATTATATTAGAATCGTATTAGTTGAAAGTATACGAAAGTCCTATTGATTGATAGCAATGCAATTTAATCAAAATCGAATTGATTCTATCTCAACTATATTATTATTATTATTTGGCTAAATTTGCTGCAATCTTTCGTTCCCCTCGTCGTTTATTCCATCGAAATATAGTGACTAGGTCACGTAACAATTGACGCAGTTGTTCAAGTTTAATAAAATAACAACTCGAGAAAGACTGGTCTTTGAAGTTTCAAGGCAGGCTATTATAAAAAATATATATTTATGTATAGAGAGAGGGAAACGATTAAAACAGCAAGGGAAAGTTCTAAGAGACGATTTTCTTTCTGAAGAGCTCTCCACTCGAAATTGTATGAATTGTTTTCATTGAAAACGAGTCTAGTTTTACTAAAACTACACATGGCAGTTTTGTTTTTTTTTTTTAAATATTTTTTCTTTAAATAGGTATCGATTATAAAAGTCAAAGAATTTGTCTGGTTTTCGGATAGGTAGTCCTGTCTTTTTTTTTCTTATCCTTGGTGTTTTTTTTTTCTCTGTTTCCATCTCTTTAAGGATTCATGTTGGGGGACAAGAAGATGTAAGCGCCATTATTTAAGATGCTCGGCACATCATACTAACGATGACTGATGACTTTACGTATTGAATAAGATGAAATACTGCACTTTTAAAGCGAGCTTTTTCTACGGTTCTCTGAAAATTCCATCCTCTTTACTAGCCAAACCAGCCCCTTCAGTTTGAAGCTGTATCAACAAGACAGGATCATTATTCCTTCAGTTGAGTTAAGTTTAGTCAAGTGACGAAAATGTGTTGAAAAAGTTTTCGAGTTTTTTTTCTCCTCAAATATTGTTCTCTCTTCATTATCATTATTTTCATTGTCGTATTTTCTATAAATCTACAGCTATTCGTGTGATAATCCATTGGTCGTGTAATTGTCGCAACAAAAAGTTGTATGTAAATGCAACAAAACAACATACTACATACCATTTTCGAGAAATAATTAAGATATTATTTACGATTAAAAATAGAGGCGATTCTCACGAAACCGTTACGGATTAGTTTAATCTTATGGTATGGCTTGATTTTTAACTGTATTTAAACATGTCACCTGCATATTTCCGATAGAAATCTCGCGTTTATTACGAAAAGTGCACTTTAACGAAAAAGGAAATATGACAATACAATGAGCCCTATTTTCTATTGCTACTATTTCTACTATTTCGCAAATTATACGATGATAGAATTTCAGTTTCAAAATCGAATTGATCTAACACACAAAAAAAAAGGGATCAGATCAAAGATAACGGATGAAAATTGGATTTTGTAGTTTAGATGAGGGTTAATATCAATTGAAATATTCGAAAAGTTATGGTTTAATATTCTAGCGACGATTCAGCATTTTTTCCATACCATCCCTCTATTCACAAATGAGTAGTATGCGTATTACACATTCGGGTTATATAAAGACACCCCCACAACGATTATTACATTTTGTTATTTGAATTTCAAACAAGAGTCGAATAAAATCGAAATTTTAACAGTTGTGACAACAGTATGATTAATTGTTATTGTTGCCAATTGAATTTTTTTGTCATTAATTTCTTTGTTATTTCAAAAAAAATAAATGATTCAATCAAAATAATCAAATTTTCTCCAATTTTATAAAATTGTAGTTTTTCTAAATTATAAAAGTCGGTGGTGAAGTTGGATAATTTCCGTGAAACTATTTTAAGTAACTAGCGCGGAAATCCGATTTAAGCAAGAATTATTGTAGTTTTCAACTTGAGATCTTGACGGAAAACAAAAATTAAGTCTCTTCTACTGTAAATTTTTGAACATTTAGACAATGTAGCTTTTTGTTTATAAACAATTATTAAATAAATAATTACTAGCAAATAATTGAAAGTTTGGAAGTTATGAATCAAAATTAGAAAGTTCATTAGATTGCCAAAAATTGTGCCTTTAATTTTATTTATCTATGTAAACTAAATATTATTTTTTAAACTATAATAATTTTGTTGAATATATCAATTCTCTTATTAATTTAAAAGTTGACAATCAAAACGGTGTCAAAACGGTTGATTTTTTTTGGACATCCTTCACAGATAAATGAACCAAAAACTAGAGAGAAAAACAAAGACAATAGTTTTTAAAAAAAATAATAACGAACAAGATAAGACTTCCCTACTATATCGTAGAGTGGCACGATATAGTCCTTTCAGCCACTTTACAAGCTAAAGTAAAGCACGGAAAAATTATGTTTATGAAATTAAACAACGTAAGAAAATCGTCCGAAAAACTTTTTGAAAGAGTCGTGAAGTTGCGTGTTTTGAATCGGCGGAAATGAGACGATGATGTCCTGGAAAAAAAAAGGGCGAAAATGAAGTGACATTTCGTACCAGGCTCTATCACCAAAGCCCAACCTTCACTAGTCTCTATCCATAATAAACGAAAGAAAGTTGGCAACTAGATTCGATATGAATAAATATACAAAAAAAAATTCCACCATCATACAGACCGTTACCACGTTATATGTATACGGAGTTGATGTCGTGAAAATAGGCCGTAGAGTCCATAAACTAACGTTAGTTATCTATATGTATGTGTTTATGTATTAGTGTATTAGTTGGTGCCGTGATAACGAACTAAATAAACTTTAATTGGCCGCCTTTGCTTGTTAATCATGCCCTTTTAAATATAATTTAACTATTCTAGTCTGCCGTGTAATTAGAACCAGTTAACAAGATTTAAGAACGCTATCCCGGACCTGGTTTACAAGCCGATTTTAAACAGACAATTTATTAACGACGACCGCGGTTCCATTTCAAACATCCTCCTTATAGAACTTATCCAATTACTAAAACTACACATATCACGAAACAATACAAAATGCAACTTTTACAACAACAATCAAAAAAAATATACACTAGGAACAAAACAAGTAGGAGCATATTACAGATTGGAGACCAGCAATCAAAAATCATCATTATCATTTGTCTATAAAATAATAAAAAAATACTCAAACAAATTGAAAATGAATGTAGAGGAAAAAAAAATAGTTGTAAACACATTGATGACTTGTCAGTTAGCATGTATACGAATCAACGACTGATCTATCCGGAATCTCTTGACTATTTGTAACAGATTCTGTCTAGGGTTGGGGCCCTCCGTTGAGATTCAACTAAATTGAGGCGAAAGAGCTTGGCGTACAGACAAGCACATTTATAAAAAATACACACACACAGATAAAAGAAAAGAGACAAAAACTGAAGAGAGATAGATTCCATTGGGTCCTTTGATAACGTTGAGATTAGTTGTTCGATTAGTTTTTAGACTAATGTGTGATTATTTTGTGTCTGTCTCGGGAATTTACAATTTTATATGAATATTTTAACATATGTGAAGAGGGCCATAAATGTAAATCATACCGATGATGACTTTACTTGATTACTATATGGTGGTTAGTGTTTTTGTTGTAATAAAACCATTTTCTATGGAATAAAGATTAAACTAAACCGTCGACGACTTCTTATGAATTGTTAATTTTTATGTTGGTATTATTCAGTTTATTAAACAACAAAAGTTACACGGAAGTGGCCATTTATCGCCCAACCATATTTAAAACATGGCAATTTAAAAACAAAATACTGCATTAATTTAAAAATTAATGGTCTATTAAACTTGAAACCGCACTGAATAAAATGGTGTGTAGTTTCCTATAAATTTATCCAACACTATATACATCTTTTCATAATACAATAGAATTTTTTCTCGCTACAGTTCTATTCCAGTGAAATTGTTAATTTTTTAAGAAGTCGTCTAGCGCGGGACGAATTCTGGTGGATGCGCCATTTATTATTGTCAGTATCTATTTCACATAGTTCGGATTAATTTTTTTTTTGAATTCTTCATAATCTAATAAAATTTTTATATTTTTACTAGATAGTCTAGGCCGTATCAGTTCTAATTTCGTACAATTTCCTGTTTGTTTTTGGTGGGGTTTATTTCGAATAATTGATACATTTATTACTGTTATTCACAAACTGTGAAATTAACCTTCCGTTCGTTTTTCAGTTTCCCCACAAATTAATTCCGAATTTTATTAGTTTCCAAAACATATGAGAATCGGTTAATACATATATTTTTTTTTCATGCTATTATTAAAATAATACAAATGAATCTATATATTCAGAACTGTTGAGTATTTAAATTGGCTATTATTAGATTCCGCTGTTCAAATTTAAAATAATAAAATTTAATTTGGATCTAATTTTCACTTAAAATGCTAAAGATACAGCTTAATTTGCATATAGAAAAGAAACTAAAGAAAAACGGAAGAAAACTGGCACAGAAGCTAATCAGATTAAGATCAAACAATTGTCTAATTAAGTCTTTAAAGTCGTCGGCAATGTTGAATCGAAAAGATGGTCATTATTGTTACGACTATAGTTGTAGTTGTGGTGAAGTTCGCTAATCAATTTCAATAGAGCTTTTTGTTCTTGTTCATTGGCTACTATTAAAAGACTTGGAAATAAATTAAAATAAAAAGAAAAACGAAACCAAGACCGGAAACAATTCCAACATTGAAAAAGTCAATTATCATTCTTGAAGGAATTCATCGGAGACAACTCATGATGCATGAATATAACAGTTGAAAGAAGTATCTTAACGATGAGTCGTTAACGATGAAAAATTTAATATTTTAATTCGTAAAGACGTGATTTGAATTAACTTGGACAATTCAACGGACTAGTTGTGTAACATTTAAACGATGCTAACAACTTTTGTCGTCTAGTCTAGTAAATTTGCTGATTTCTTCTAATTTTATTTTTCAACCACTTCATCCATTATTCTAACAATTTTCTTATATACTTGCAAAATTTCTTGCAATCTGAAAGTAATTTCTTAGTTGGAAAACATTGTCCCAGTAGAGAGAGGGTACTGTGTACAGGAGCATCATCGGGATAAGTAAAGTTAGAAATAAAGTGGGATAAAAGCCGCCCTCATCGCTTCCACTACTGCCATCATCCCTATAGTCGTTGTTATTGTTGAAGCGATATAATAGGAAGTTGAATCCTGGTCGGGTTATCCCGTTAACGGGGATCTTATAAATCTGGACTACACATACATACACACACCATTCTGCAGGTGGATAAATAGGGGATGGTGGTGGTGGTGTTGGTGGTAGCGGCCACCGTAAGATTACATGTCTACCGGATGGTGATATAATGGCTAAGTAATCGAGTCACGCGTGCCCATTCACCAACTCATCTCTCTCTTTATTTTGCGTTTCTCTTTATACTCTTTGCTCTATATACATATAGAAAAATCAACATTATTATTACCTACAATAACCACTAATCAAACTAATTGTAAGTTTGAGTTTCCAACAAGGTTTTCTCGTATAAATTTTAATTTAATTTTGGAAAATTTTCCAAGAATATGAATTGTTCCTTTTATAGAAAACGACTGGAAGCGAATTGAGATTCTTATAAGGTTTATTTATTTATTATGGTTTGTAATTCTGAACAACTGTATTATTGATGAA
Source organism: Stenodera caucasica (assembly GCA_037414795.1). Taxonomy (NCBI): domain Eukaryota; kingdom Metazoa; phylum Arthropoda; class Insecta; order Coleoptera; family Meloidae; genus Stenodera; species Stenodera caucasica. The sequence goes on from JAZBGZ010000078.1 coordinate 92,204, forward strand.
GTTTTAAACTTTAACCAAACTCTTAGAATTGAAAATTATTGTAGTTGAATAGAGAAAAGAGCAAAAAAAAGACAGATTTGTGTTGAGAACAATTCAAATATTTTTATCACCTCAATAAAATCATAATTGATTATTCATCAAATTTATTTGTACGAAATAATTTTGTTGATACAAAAATCGATTCTTTTCCATCAAGTTAGTAGTAAAGTTTTTGGCAGAAATATTCGTCCAGGAAGTGTGCAAGGTGCGCACGCGTTTCATGCCTGGAGGCACGCGTCTGGACGGCTACCACCACCACTATCACGACCTCTACCACCACCACCACCACCGTCGTGATCGCCGACAGCGTCGTCGACGTCGTAGCTATACTCCCATTCCGACGCCAGTCGTCGTTTAGCCGCGTCGTCCGTTAGATATTTGTCTGGCATCAGTTACTTAACACGTTACAAAATCGAACGTCGTCTTCCCCATTACACATAAATAACATTATACACGTGACATTGGCGATTTAATTGTAATAGTTGTTCAATTATTTTTCCACTTTTCGATTGTTTTATTTTATAAATAAAGATGACGGTTGGACGAATAATTTCGAAAAGTTGTGGCTAATTTGTTTTTTTAATTCAACGCGAAATTCGCAATAATTAACCAAATGATATTGCAAAATTCCCGGAAATATCCAACAGGAACTCATATTTAATTTACTGGTAAATTTAGTCGAGGGTCAAGGGTAAGCTCCTATAAAATAACAAAAGACGACAGAAAAAAAGATGGGTGTGAAAACTAATCTGATTATGATGATGTATTATTTTACATAGTAGTAGTTAATTTCTCTAATTTCCCAACAAAGTCCAGATTTTCTTTGTTGTTCATTATTTTCTATCGGGTGTGTCTGTATATGTGACACTTTCATTATTATCACACCCTCAAGTCTGATATTGTAGGTAATTATTTAAAATTGAATGTGTTGGTAGGAAAATTGAAATGTTTAAAAAAAATATATATACAGTTATCACGGGAAAATTGCTCCCATGTCATGATGTTAACGTTAAACTGAAAATACAAACACAACTCGAATATTTCCGGTGGTATGTGATAACGTTAACGTGTTAATATCGTTGATATCAATTCAGACAAGGGAAAAGTGAGAATAATTCCATGTTATACCTATACAGAATAAAGTTTTAATTTCAAATTTTCAACTCGTTTTCACCGCCCAAAACAATATCATTTGGTTAACAATATAAAATTTCTATAGGGATTTTTATCAAATGATTAAATAAACAATTGATTGTGATTTGTGTGAACGAGATTGTTACGGTGGCGGGCTTCAGGCAACATCACGGGGGTGGACATGGCCACCATGTGCTCTATCATGGGTCGGTATTGGGCTATCAAGGGAGGCACGTGGCCGCCAACCATCACCATATTGCCTCATTGCCAGCCCATTCGTCAATACCTCTTAATGCTAGTAAGTATTTTTTTATAGGGGGTAAAAGGGTGAGATTCTCTGTCTATACGTCTAAAAACACATCTCTATAGCATCGTTAAAAAATTCTAACAATTAAGATTAGTGATTGAATCAAAATTTCATTCATTATTACCTAAAATATCACTAAATTAATATTTAAGTACTTTGTGGGATGAACCGTTGAGGGTGAAATCGGGTAAAAAATACAAACGAGTCTCTATAACTATGGATTTAAATAATGTTCATCTGTATTGTAGAGATCACCATTAATTTTAAGGGTTGATTAAAATAAAAGTAGTCCTCTATTAATAAGTTTCTATTTAATTTATCTTGAAATATTATAGCACCTGATTTCACCTCACTTTAGAGGTATAATCATAAATTTTCACGCTTAATAAGAATTATTGGAAGCTTGTTCTCTCACCAATTTTCAAAATTATTTTGCATAAATTACCACAATTTTTTTGTAGTCGTACAAATTCGATACAAATTAGATCTTTTCTAGTATAATTTATTGGAAGTTTTCACATCACAGTAGGCATTGACTATAAAACAAGAAAGCGAAATTTCTCAAATGATGTGAAGAATCGAGTCTCTGAATAAATATTCTAATTTTTTGATAAAAATCTAGGTTCGAGATTAACAATCTAGTGAGTCTAATAAACAATTGATAGAACGCACACAATTTTGAATTAGAAGTCACTTTTTGTCCTTCAATAAAGGAAAATTAGCTTCTTATGAATATGTAGAATTAGAAAATCTGTTAATTTAGACTTTTTTGTTGAAATTTGGCTTGATTTTGCTATATAGAAAAAAAAATTCCATTTATTTACCTCAAACGAAACTTTAATCAATGTAATTTGATTTGATTAATATTGTTGTTGCTGTTATTATTATAGTCGGTAACAACAACAATTAGCAACAATAATAATACGAAACGGAGCAATCATAAAATGAACGTAATTACTACAAACAGAACCGCTATAATGAGGTTTAAATTCGTTTTATCTCATCAACGATCTATATAAACATATTTATTTTATGTTTACGATACACAAATATTGCCAATGTTCGATAACTATTATTGTTAGGATCCTAAATGTAATTAGGGAATGTAAATAGATCTTGACTATAATAAATTTTGGAAATGATGGCGAATTTTTAGCTGAAATAACGGACTTTAGTGGTGTATTTAGCGTGAAATAATTTATTTGAATTTAATAGCAATTGAAATGGATCATTTATCTCTCTATAGTTGTGAAATGATCAATTTCATCGTTAAATTACACTAGAACTGTAACGAGTGCAACTTATTTATATTTACACTAGTCATTGTAAATTTTATGATGAATAGAATTTTGAATTGTCCTCATAAAATAAAAAAAAATCAAATGTGTACATACAGATCTATAAAATATGAAGATTAATTACCAATTTGGCATAAATTCATGAGTATATAGGTATATAAACAAAAAAAAAATATAATAAAACCATGTATAAAATAAAAATAGATAAAATTTGATACATTAATATAATTTGGAAATTTCCAACTCAATTCACTTTAATGTTGACATTGTTTGGTGCGCCTCAATGATTTTAAATTAATTCTATGTCCCAAACAACAACTGGCGTCCATCTTCAATTTGGCACAATTTTCACCCAAAAACTCAACAAGAATAATTATTACAAGACAAGTCAAAGTATATATGATAATAATAATAATAATATACAGTCCGATTCAGTTGAAATATAAATGTCCTTTAAAATAATCATTATTGGAAAAAAATGGAAAGCTACTTACAAGGTCCTTTGCAGGATCACTCGACGATTGTTTGATATATAAAAGTAAACATGAGGCTATTTTGGAAATGGGTCAAAACGAAATCAACTTCTCTATTTCCATCAAATAAAAGAAAAAAAAAGGTTACTGGAAAAGAGTGAAGAGGATGTCTTATCTATGTTGACAAAATAGCTTTTCCTAATTTTCTCATATATGATCGAGAAAAAAAATTGAGAAAGATTCCTTTTAAAGAGGTAGATTGCTGACTATCCCTATAGAATGGTTATGGAAACAATTATTTTGTTCAGAGTATCTCTAATTCAAATTTTTGTGATTTTTTTTGTTTGACAAGTGATATCCTTTTCATTATTTTTTATCTCTTGATATGATTTAAATTTGATCCATTTTCAAAATAGTTATACAGTCCCTTTCATATCTCAGACAATCTTTATGTGATCTTTTCAACGATCTTGGAAGTCGCTTTTCATTTTTTTCGAGATGAAGCCGTT
>JAZBGZ010000079.1:0-11646 GCA_037414795.1 Stenodera caucasica
ACGAAACGTGTGTCGATACTCAATTTAACCAAATATTTTGAATTAAAATTCGGTATGGATTCTGATCAGCGCTGCATCTAACTCATTTGACAGCAACAAATCTTTGACAACTGTCAATAAATATATGTCAACCAACAACAAAAATAAATAATTTTACAATAAATATTTTTGATTTAAATTGATCAATAAAGAAAATAAAAGTGCCCAATAGATCAAAATGTCGGCTGCAATGTTGACCGCCGATTGGTTTTTATTAGGTCGAGATTTATATTTTAGGTAAGTATTTCAAAACATTCAATCTTAATGGTAATTTTTTTTACTTGCATATTTGCAGAAAATTTGAGATATATTCTATGGCATGGCAACAAGAGGTAAATTTAGAAAATTTTATACTATCTTCAGCACCTTATGGTGGTCCTATTGCGATTTCACGTGATGAACAAAAAATTGTTAAAGTTCATGGTACTGGCCAACCGACAGTTTCAATATTTTCTGGCTCAGGCAAACGAATAACATCATTTAAAGTAGAATATTGTCAATTTTGTTTCATTATATTGGATAAATGATTGAATTTTTAGTGGACGAAACGGCCAATTGTTACAATGGCATGGTCAAATGATGAGAAATTAATATTTGTTTTAATTGATGGTACTGTAGTTTTACATGATATGTTTGGACAATATTTACATACATTTAGTATAATTCAAGATATTAAAATTGCCGATGCTAGAATTTTTACAAGTCCCAAAAATCAAACTGGAATTGCTGTTTTAACATCACAATTTAAAGTTTACTTGATCAATAATATTCAAGAGCCTAGGACACGACAATTATCAGAAATCATGAGTAATATTTCAACGAATTTTTTGATAATTTCAAATTATTTTATAATTTATTTTTAGAATCATCTGTACAACCTACAAGTTGGGCTGTAATTTCCGAAGATCCACATACTGAAGTCTTAATAGCTCGAGAGAAAGAATTGTTTAGATTAAAACAAGATGAACATCATACTGGAATTATGGTAAATGTTATGAATTCCTAATTATAGATTTTAATGATCTTTCATTGTATTACAGTTGGAACCGGACATAACAAATAATTATTCATCAATTTTAGACATCGCAGTATCATTCAATGCACGACATTTAGCATTATTCACAAATTCGGGCTATTTATGGTTAGGCTCATCTGATTTACGTACCAAATATTGTGAAGTTGATACAAATATAATATTCAAACCAAAACAATTATTATGGTGTGGTAATGAAGCCGTCGTATTATATTGGGAACGTGACAGTACATTGTTAATAATTGGTAAACATGGACAAAAAATGGCATATACATATGATAGTTCGATACATTTATCAACAGAAATTGATGGTATACGTATTATATCGAATACACAACATGAATTATTACAAAAAGTACCAGATGTTGTACAGAAAATTTTTAGAATCAACAGTACAGATCCTGGTAGTTTTCTATTAGAAGCTTCTAAACATTATCAAGTTTGTATTAATTCTCAAAATTTTATTTGAATCAATCGAATTTTGCAAAAATTTACAGAAACGCAGCCATAGAGCTAATGAGTATATTTGTCTTGTTAAAAAAGATTTAAAAAAAGCAGTGGAACAATGCATTGATGCTGTCGGCTATGAATTTGATACAGAAGTCCAAAAAATGCTAATTAGAGTAATTTTAATATATATTAATTTATAATTAGTGATTATTTAATGGTGAATTTTTTAAGGCAGCGCAATTTGGTAAATGTTTTATTCCTGATATGAATTCAGATAATTATGTTAATATCATAAGATTATTACGTGTATTGAATGCTTTGAGAGATCCAAAAATTGGAATTCCGATAACATTTGAACAGTAATGGTTTTTTCGTTTTTTTGAGAAATTTATGTTTTATTGATTCAATTTAATTTTAAGATTGAAACATCTAACACAAAAAGTGTTATTAGACCGATTAATAACAAGAAAAGAATATTATTTAGCTTTACAAATAGCAAAATATTTAAAAATGCCAGAAGAAGATGGTACAAGTCATATTTTATTACATTGGGCTAAATACAAAGTTAGTCAGTCATTAGTTGAAGAAGAAACTGTAGCAAGAGAAATTGCTGATAAATTAGGCTATACACCTGGTATATCTTATAGTGAAATTGCTAGTGCAGCTGCTGAACATGGACGAAAAAAATTAGCTATAAAAGTAACATATTTAATTATTTATAAACTAATTTCATTAATTTCTTTTTAAAGTTGTTAGATTATGAATCAAAGGCTAGTGATCAAGTGAAATTATTATTAGAATTACGTGAAAATACGCCAGCTATTGTGAAAGCTATCGAGAGTGGTAATACGGACTTAGCATACATGGTAATTTTGAAATTAAGAGAGAAAATGGCTTTAGGAGATTTCAAAGTATGTTAAAACGTTGAAATTAAACGAAAATATTATTTTTTATAATTATAGATGATGATTCGTAATTTTCCAGTAGCTCAATCACTTTATATAAAATTTTGTAAAGAACAAGAGCCACATTCATTAAATGAGATTTATATACAAGAAGATGATTTCAATTCTCAAGCACAAATGCTTATTCTTGAGAGTTTAGCTGATGATGTAATAATTTTTCGTTGCTATTTTCCAATTGACGAATATTTGAAATAAAATATTATATTTTTTTTAGAAATCACAAATGCGTGATTCGCTTCTTACATCAGCTATTGAAGCTTATAAGAAAGGACGTAAAGATTTGAATGCATCAATATGTGAAGATTATTTGAAATTATATCGTTATCAACGTGATCTTACTGAAAAATATCATGGCCGTTTACAATTATATGGTAAATCAATAAACGAAACATGTAAAATTTTATTGGAAAAAAATGAATTGAAGTTAGCTGAAAAGTTTCGTAATGATTTCAAAATAACTGATAAACGTTATTGGTGGTTAAAAATACAAAGTTTATCAAATTCGAATGATTGGATTGAATTGGAGAAATTTTCAAAATTGAAAAAATCACCAATTGGTTATGCACCATTTGTTGATGTTTGTTTACAAAAAAATAATCGCTTAGAAGCTGCGAAATATTTACCAAAAGTTAATGATGATATTAAAGTTAAATATTATATAAAGGCTGGGTGAGTATTGCATTTTGTTTCGCTATTAATTCTAAATAATCTATAATTGATATTGAAGTTTTTTTTTATCAGTTAAGTATATAAAATCAACAATCTATTTTCTTCAAAAAGACTTCTGCTATCTTACAATTGATTAAAGAAATTATTTTGACCTTTTTTTCCGCAGATGTTTGGAAGAAGCTGCGAAGATTGCTTTCGATCAAAAAGATATTCAAGGTTTATTGTATGTTCAAAGTAAATGTGCATCACAGTCTAACTTATTAGAGAAAGTCAATAATCTGATTATGCAATTGGATCCAAAAAAATAATTATTTTATTTTCAATTTAATAAAAATATATATACGATTCAATATAGTTAATATTCTATTTTTGACTTTTCCTTGAAGAAAAAAAAAATCCTAGAATTTCTCTAATCTCATCATCTCACTATTGGATAATATCATTCAATAATATGATAAGCTCAATATAAATGCGATAAAAGTTATTTTTAGTACAACTTACAATAAGCTATCGTAATAATGGCAGGTAAGCTTAATATATTATATTTATTTTTATTTATTTTTGTGATTTATTCAAATAATTTCTTTAGACCGTTACACTTTCAACAATAATGATTTCCCACTCCCGCCTCCTTTAGGAGATCACTATCACCATCATCATCGTCATCCATATCCACTTCCTCCAGAATCATCACCACACGTCCCATTTCGACCCATTGATCCAGCTGATAATCATATAAAACTAGGTAATTGAAACAAATAGAGAAAAAATAATTGATTTAATTATTTATTTTTTATCAGCTTATCATTGGATAGATACATCAGCTTATCGTGGTGTACCATCAACAGCCCTTCATGGTGGTGTAGATATTGATGGTCATCAAATTTATGTTGGTCGTGCTTATTTCGATGGTGATTGGATACCGGCTAAAGTGATACCAGGCAAGAATATTGCCTATGTTGCCTATAATTGTAGAGAGCATGCAGTTGATCGATTCCAAGTAATTTTATGAGTTATAAAATAAATTCAATTCAATTTCTGAATTATTTTTATAGATTTTGTGTGAACAACGTTTCGATTGGATTCGTTGTAGTTCTGATCGTATTCCTCCAGGAGCAGTTGAAGGTGGCCGTACTAAAGATGGGGAACCTCTCTATATCGGACGAGTCGATCATAGAGGCTCGAAAACAGTGGGAAAAGTAATTTGTTATTAAAGTGCCATTAGATGATTCATTTTAGAATTCTCATTATCTGATGGCAACTTTATATTAATAATAATCGAAATTTATAAATATTTCCTATTATTATAGGTCCACCCGAGCCATAGAACTTGTTATATTCCATTTGATGGAAAAGAATTATCTTTTCGAGAATATGAAATTTTGGTTTTAAGATCGTAAATTGTGTTGAGAAAGAATTACAATAAAGTTCTAGAATAAACTGACAGTTTTTATTTAATTTTTCTTATAATAATTGTGTAAATATTATTCATTCTATAAATCATTTAATTCAAAATAATGATTAGAGATAAGATAAAATTATACTTTGAAAAGCCTCAATTTCATCATTTTATCTTGGCAAAATGGAGGGTAAGTGCCTATTTTTTTGTTTTGTTTTTTCAAAGAAACTTAGTCAATAATTATAAATTGTAGCGAATTACGGCTTTAAACCTGAATATCAACGAATATATCCCGATTTTAGTCAAAATCCACCTCCATATCCGGCCAGTCTTCCAGCACCAGCACCACCCCAATCCGATTTGACTAGTTTAACTTACACCCAAACTGAGTTACCGTCCAACTACCCGCAATCTTTCAATAGAGGTATTGATTATTTATAATTTAGTTTAATTAAAATTGAAGAAAATCAAAGTAATTGATCAAATTTCTTTATTGAAGGTTTCAGATGGTTGAGTTTGACAAGTTATTATGGATCGGTCCCATCAACCGCTTTACCAGGTGGTGTCGATGTAGATGGACATCAGATTTATGTTGGTCGGGCCTTTTATGAAGGCGATTGGATACCAGCCAAAGTGATACCTGGCAAGAACGTGGCATATATTTGTTATAATGGCGAAGAACATGCTGTTGATCATTTTGAAGTGTTATGCGAACAACGTTTCGAATGGGTACCAACGCAAGGTACCCAAATACCACCAGATGCTGTTGAAGGTGGTCGTACTAGTGATGGTGAGAGTTTATTTATTGGTAGAGTTTATCATGAAGGATCCCAAACTGTTGGAAAAGTTCGTTATCTACAAAGTAGAATTCATTATTTTAGATGGAATTATTAATGGAACATTTTCTAGGTACATCCAAGTCATGGAGTTTGTTATATTCCATTTGATGGTAGAGAAATTGCCTATGGAAACTATGAAATTTTGGTTTTAAGATCGTAAATTTTATAAATAAAATTCCAGAAATTTGTTTGTTCAAGTGTTATTAGTAATTTTGTCCATATTATTCTTTCCATGAATCATCTAAAAAAAGAAAATTGTTCGGAGATAAGATAGGAATATATTTTAAAGTCTCGAATGCGGCTCAGGTGCTTAACATTTCAATAGATAAGAGTCTATTTCCCCTAAAGAAATTCTAATTTTATCATACAATCGGATTAATGTTCTAATCTCCAATGTCTATTGGATAAAACAGTAGAATCTCCTTGTTTTGAATTTTAACTGGTTTAAAGATAGCGATGATGTCATTAGATTTATGTTATTTTTATTGGGACTTTTTCTAACGAAAATTACACGGATATCTTTTTTGAAAATATTTACTATTTTGAAAATGTATTCCTAAATGTGATCATATAATAATAAAACAAATTTTTGAAGAACAATTAAACATCAATTTCTATTTGTTCAATGGTGCTACAGGTTGTAAATTTCAGACATAAAGAAATTATGAAAATTACATGTATAGTATAGTTTATCCAGTGCATTGGGAAATTGTTTAAAATTGTATTCAAATACACGAATTATAATAGCAATTGAAATTTACTTGAATGTATTTTTTCAATATTCTCTCTTAGTTGTTGCAACTAGAGCTTGGTTAGATAAATATCCAGTTCTAATTGCAGCAATTTTAATTTTAAATTACATCACAGCAAAGTTTTAATTATAAATATTTATCAAAAATAAATAATTAAAAATATTGAGATTTCTTCAATATTATATTCTTTCCCTTCTCCTTTTTTGATTCTAATAATTATTGTTGCATTTGATAAAAAATCTATGTTTCGTTCTCATATGACTACGTAATGTATCAATTCGGCTATACGTGGCTGGACAATATGGACAAAATGAACGTTGTGTTGTATGCGAATGGAAATGATGCCAACGATTAGTAACTTCCTTACTGCAAGTTCGACATTTCCATAATAAAATATTCGATGTTGAAGGTACAAACATTTCATTATAGGACAGCATCAATTGATGACCACCATTGTGTTCTGTTGAAACAGAAAATCAATCAAATTCTCAATTTTTTTTTTAATTAATAATTATACAAAAAAGGTTAATATGAGTATAACAAATAGAAAAAAACAAACAATTTTATTTTATATACAATTTAATTGAAACAATCAATACAAGACTTAATTCAAAAATCTTGGAATATATACCCTGATTACGATAGTAAAGATATAATTTTTTTTTTAACATTTTCAAATTCCAAATTGTATAAAAAGAATCTAATTTTTTTGCTAAATGCCGATTTCCTTCTTCAAGATAAAAGCTAACTATTTTGTGATGAAAATTTTAAACAATCCTCCCAGTGGGTTTTTCCAAATAACAATAGACCCTCGAATCAATTCAATGTTCACAAATACAAATACAAGTTGTTATAAAACCGTTAAAGTTTGATGTTGATTCGATGATTAATATGTGTTGGGAAAACGCACCGATAGTATGATAAATCAATTATTATTTTTTTTTAATTATTATTGTTTCCATAACTTACAAAGTCAAGAGGATTTCTAGAAGTTTTGGCAAAAGTGGACAATATAGTTAACTATTATTATTATTATTATATGTATGTATATATGTATATCAAATTACTTTGTACAAATAAATAATTATATTACACCATTACTATAATCATTTACCAACTTTCTAAATATAGAAATAAAAATAAAATAATTTTTCACCAATAACTAATAATAAACTAACTAATTAATTAATAAAAGAAAAACTGGCATTAATTAGAAATTTAAGAGACAAACTATGTTGTCATTGTAACGTTTTGAACTACAAAAACAAAAGAACATCTTGCTTATGTGTGACTAGTAGATTTCTTTTTCTTTTTTTTGGCAAAATTTTCGTCTATTTCCACTTTGGCTATCTTATGACTAGTTTACAATTACTATTGTGATTTTAAAAAACAGGATAATAATCAATAAATCGAAAACATAAGCTATAATGTTATCTAAAATTACTAAATATTAATATAAAGGATCATTTCAAAAACCAAAATAACATTAAAGGTACAATTAAATCTTTGTTTACTTGTTTGTTATCGATTTTGTTTTGTTTTGATATAAATATAATATATATATGTACATTATATACTTAAAAATATATAATATCTCTTGTATTTTTATTTTTAATTCTGTTTCGAAATTGTCGATAATTTTAGACAATTAGTTTTCCAAAATTTTACAAAATTCATTGATCAGTCACACAATTATAATCTTTTTTCTCAATAGATTTAAAAATTTACAATTCTTTTCTCTTAAAATTAGTAAATATTTGGTAATTCTTTTGTTCTTATTTAGAATTTGTGAAATTGTGCACGTGTACAAATATTTTTGTTTTTTTCTTGTTCTTTGCATATTGCAATTATGAAAGTGGGGCTATTTTTTTTATAATTTGTTCCCTTTTTTGTTGTTATTTTCAGTCTGTTTTTTTTTCATCTCAGTCTAAATCAAGGTAACTTTTCAAATGCTTAGATTTAGAAGATATTTAGTAATCCTTTTTTTTAAAAAAAAAAACAATTTAAATTTGGTTAACGTTACAATAGAGATGCGATATTAGTGACCTAAATTTAATACTATCGATGTTGATAGTTAATATCGCATCTCTCTCCCATCTTCAACGTTCAGATGAGTTTAGAATGTTAATTAACAGAAAATCCATGTTACTGCTAATAAAATCTTTGGCACAATATTATTGAAATAAGACTTGACTTCATCTATAATCAATCAAAATTAGTATAATTAAGTTAATTGGAAGACTATTGAAAATTGAAATGAGATCAAATTTTAGCCACATTGAAATATGGTGGATGCGCCGGGAAAATTCTAACCTCACAAATTGCACATTAAAGTTTTCAATATAATTGTAATTTTTTTTTTATCATTTATAAAATAATTTTATGTCTCCATTTGATAAAATATTGCAATTTTGATGAAGTCAAGACAGAATTTTTTCATAATTTAAAATTTATAATCACAACTCAATAGACTAGTATAATGTGTTATTTTTGTTTTTGTGGCACATAATTTTATTGACTGAAAAATTCTATTTTTTAGGTACTCGTTGTCGTTAATTTCACTACAGTTGCTTAGTAGATGTTATTATTAATAATATTATTGATTAAAAAAATTAAATATATTTGTACACATCATTTTCGATTATTATTTTAAATATATTTATTGAATGAATTATTTAAATCTCTCTAACTACTAATCATTATTATTGATCATCAGCTAAGCAACTGATGGATGTTTCGTCCTCATATGTAATAATAAAGTATCACTACGTGTATAAACAGCTGGACAATGTGCACATGAATATTGTCCTGGAAAATGTACATAATAATGGTTGCGTGTATTGCTCACAATTTTTCCACATAATACACAACGTCTTCGTTCATCCATTGTACCAACACGTTCAAATAATTGTGATACTTTGTAGCATTTTATATCTGAAACAAAAAAGAAAACCAGAAGAAAAAATATAATCATTTTAAACAATCAATTAAGTATTGATAATAATAATAATAATAATCTAATATTACCATTTTTATTCATCAAAATAGTTTATTTTTAGAAAATTCAAATTTTCAAATGATTCTAAAATATTTCTAGCATGCTCTAGATAAATTCGTGTGATAGAAATTAACGATTATAAAAAAGCAAAACACTACGTTATTTGTTTTTGTTATTAATTTTTCAACTTTAATTAATAATAAAATAAAATAAATGAAAAACAATAATTTAAACACACCATTTTTAATAAAAATTAATAAAATACATAATAAATGCCTTAATGAATGCATATTGATCTTAAATAAGATGTTTTACATCACTTAAATACTAATGATCATTAATTTTTTTTCTGTAGTATTTTTACTTGTTTTAGTTAAGTAACATTTGTGAAAATGACAAAAGCAGATATTCAACCATTATTTTTTTCATTGAGCATATTAATCATAATTAATTACACAAATCAACAATTAAATTAAATTATTAGAAGACAGAATAAAAACTTATTGCCAAATTCATTAATAAATTTCGTTCGTTTATTAAATAAACCGCAACCAATTAGAAAAACACACATATTTTCAATTAAAATAATTTGATTAAAAAATTCGTTGTTATAAAAAGATAATATTATACATATTCTATATTGCATATAGAAAAAAAATCAACAATTAACAAAAAAATTTTCAAGATATTTCAATATACAACGTCGCTTTTACAAACTGTACAATTTTTTTTTCTTTAATATTCAAGGATAGTACAACAAAAAACAGTTATAACTAAATATTGCACTTTTTTTAAATATCTTTTTGTTAAAAATTCAATTAGTTATTACAAGGTTGTTAGCACCAAACCTATATTTATCACAATCATTCTAGTTGCTCATTCAACTCGTTTTTCCTAAATTAATTATTTTGTTACTATAATTCCATTAAAAAAATTCATCGCCAATATATTTTATAAATCTTTAGTATATCTTTATAAAAACTAACAACAAATAATTTCCTTTTTTTAAGTAGATCTGATTCAAAAAATGAATGCACTAGATTTATAAAATGAGAACATTTACGAATATAAGCAAATTTCTGTTTTTATAGTTATTATTGAGAGAAATGAAAAACAATACCCTTAATTAAACACCACACCTTTATAACACCGAATTGAACCAACTTAATTTACATATTAAAAAAAAAATCTTAAATATATCACGAAGATTCAAATATGGACAGATATTTTTGATTTTTTTTGCAACATATTCAGCATTTACAATAATATTTTTGAGCTAAAATCAATCTCGAATTTAATTCCATGCTCTTACTATCATTATGTTCTACACAATGATTAAAATAAATAAAGTTCGAGATTAATTCAAGATTCGAGTTACATATATTTAAAAAAAAGAGTAGAATTTGATGTGAAACAAAAAAAATGATAATAAAATACTCCACCATTATTAACTATCCAAAGGCCGCCAATTACCTTACCTTAAAGGTACAAAAAAATCATTTGAAGAGATTCTATACATTTGATATATAAAATCTTAATATTATATGTATACATATATTCATATATATATATAATGTATTTATATATTATATAAAAAAAACAAGTTGAGAATATGAGGTAATATCAAAGTTATTATAATAATAAATTGCACTTAAATTTAAATAACTAGTTAGTTTGGCAATATTATTTTAAATTATTAAAAGATAAATATTAATTGTTTAAATACAATAATAATGCAGTTATTGAGAACAAAAAAATTGAAAAGAGCAACCCATTCGTTTTATTTTTTTGTCGTTTTTATTAATATTATTTTTTAATAATCGGACGGGTATAAGCTGTTTATAAACAGTTAATTCGCAAACATTCAAGTCTCTTTTAATTTCATTAATAATTTTTCCCCATTATTATAAGAATTATACATATACAGGGTATATTCACGGATTGTTTATAATTACAAAAATTCCAACAATTATTATTTAATTAAAATACGATAAACACGATTGTATTTTATACAATTTACAACAATCATTCTTTAATAATTATCAATAATAGTAATAATAATAATAATTTATGTAATTCACATTTGATGTAAATTACAATAAAATCACTCTATTTATATATATTTATATAAAATTCGTCAATCCATGTCCCATACAAAACTAATCTACTGTAATTTTGCTCTTATAATTTAATAAACAACAATAATAATAATAATAATAAAATTATATACAAGTAGGTCAGTCTTGATTGGGACCCTGTATACTTACATCAATATGTAACATCACAGATAACTTTACAATCTTAGGTCGTTTAAACATTTTGAATGCAAACATATTTTTTTTTTTAAATTAAATTTCCTCTTAAGCATCGTTGTTTTATTATAATGATAATAATAATAGTAATAATAATATGAGATGAATTTTAATATTGCACATATGTTGTAATAAGACTAGAGATCAATTTATTTTTTAAGTTTAGGGCATTTTCTAAAAAATTATCGAC
>JAZBGZ010000079.1:12382-27721 GCA_037414795.1 Stenodera caucasica
TAATATTAATTGTGACAGCAGAATAGTGACAAAATGGTGCACCCCAGAGCAAGTGGAGGTTTTCCAGTACCAGATTAATACAAAATAAAATCAAGTTCTCTCCAGAATAAAAGGGCTCTTTACCCATCTCTCTTTTTTTTACAATATCTATTTGTATAGTTTTCTTTTGAATTTAATTATACAAGAACTGGTACTAGAAACCTATAAGAAAAGCTGCCGAGCCATTTTTTTTGTTTTCAAATTTTAGTTATTGGTAGATTATTTGCAGAAAATTCAGAAAATTTATACATGCAAAGTGAAGAAAATAAAATTAAAGTATAAATAATAATAATAATAATATAAAGAAAACCTACACCCATTGAAACAATTATATTCAACTATATACACTTTATTCAATTTCTATTTAATTAATTTATTGATTGATTTACAGATTTATTATTAATTCTATCAACGAATGAGATCTTCAAAAATGAGTTTGGCATATTTTATCATATAAAAAGAGAAAATAATACACCAGTCTTATATTCACAGTCCTTATTTTTTATAAAAATTAATAGTAAGATCACGTATAAATTGTCCATGTTTTAAACGTATATGTGTTTTCATATTGTCTTTTCTTGTAAAAGTTTGATTACATAATGGACAATGATTAATTTTGCGATGATGTATAGATGAATGATGCCAACGGTTACTAACAATTTTACTACAATATTTACATTGATATAATATTGGTGTATTTGATATTTTAAAAAACATTTTACAATAATCAAATGGTGATGATAATGTTGCTTTTGTTGTTGATAATAATGATGTTGATGATGGATGTATTGTTGTTTCTTGTTGTTCCTGCCTTGTTATAGCTGGAACAGAGAGACAAACTATACCCATCATCAGCATCTATCATTGATATACTAACAATAATGGTGAAAAAAATAATATCAAGAAATTTCAAGTATTTCTAATTAATTCTTTTTTTTTTGATTTATCAAGAAGTGATATATTTTTTTTTTGGTTTTTTCCTTTTGTAAAATGAAGCTAAAAACATGTAAAGGATATTTTTATGCATACTTACATAATAAATATTAAAAATAATTTGCATTTGTTTTTATAAAATATAAATCATCACTTCACATCAGAATTCACAAACACATCTTTTTTTTTTTTAATTTTAATCATAATTCGCGAGAACTTATTCGGAAAATCTCAGAAAGATAGCGTAAAATATTTACATAAAAAATTAAGCAAGAAAATGTTATCAAATCCCAATCTAATTATTGAAATAATTATTAATAAATAATAATAAAAAACAAAAGACCATGCTAGTGGTGTTCTTTTTAATCAATTTTCAAGATTATTCTTGATTTGATAATACAAAAGTATTTACAAATGTAAAATAAAAAACTCGTAATAATTAAATAAATAAAATGAAGCTAAAAGCATGCTATCTATAACATTTTAATAAATAACTCACCATCTATTGTATCAGTGGTTTCTGGTGGTGGTATCGGTGGAGTACCATCTGATTCCTGTTGATCAGATAATGAATGTGTACCTAATAATTTGACATCTTCCGGATGAACACTTAAACTTCCACCCTAAAAAAATACATAATTGTTTAATGAAACTTATAAACAATAATAAAATTGTAAGGTTTTTTCCAATGAAATTTTACAAGATATGAACACTAAAATATTTTTATTCTTTGAAGACAAAAAAATATATATACTATAAACTTGAAGATAAAATCTTTGTGAAATTTCAACAAACCATTAAGCAACAATGCGTTAGATTTTTATAAACTATTACAACTTGGATAAATTTCTATTTTGAATAATATTATAGTACAACACTAGCCTTTATTATCAATATTTATATAAAATATACTCTTTTTCTTATGTGTGTCTTTCCGAATCAATCAAATTTCATTAATTACACAACCCAATTGTTTCAATTAAATATCACAACCATTCTAAATTAAATAAGCCGAAAATACTAATACGTACAAAAAAAGACTTATAAAGAAAATAGCTACGAATTAAAGACTAGTTAAACATTACTGTTTTTCACAAAATATCAATGATTTTCATTTTGACTGATTTTAAATTCTCTTGCAACACATAATTTGTGTGCTTTACATTTGTCATGGTGATTAACAATTTCTAAACGGAAATTCATACTGCCTTCAGCAAATGATGTACGTATTTCTGGCATATCACCACTCCATTTTCTACAAAATTTACAATACATCAAATTCTCTTGTTCATCATATTGTAACCATGAATATGATTTTAGCCAATTGCTACGAAACTGACTACCTTTGCGGCCTAATAATTTTTTACGTTCCTTATTCATTGTTAATGTTGTTTGTTGTATACTTTTCGGTAATTTCCTAGATGTTTGTATAACTGAACATTCTTGAGATGTTGTAGCTATTGATGGTATTGTTAGTTGATTATAATTAGATGGCAAATTTTGATTTGAATAAGCTCTTTGTAATTCTTTTGATGTTGTAATTGTTGTTGTTGATGTTGGATTTGAAAATATTTCTTTATTAAATCTTGGTGTATCCAAATAATGACGTAATGTTGAATGAGTTCCTGTTGATGTAGTTGTAGTTGTTGTTGACATCAATGATAACGATGAAGATGATGATGGCAATTGTTCAAGGATTACGTCCCTTCCCCACTTGTTACTCTGTTGACAAAGAAGGAAAGGATATGTGTGAATGCTTAAATTTATACAAATTCTTTTTTCTAATCAACATTCTTTGTAAATACATTAGATTAAATGTTATTACAAAGTAATTGCGTTTGATATAAATATGAAAAATATCCCTTCTTTCCTTGTACGAACAAGTAACCACTAATTAATCACTACAATAAACAAACACTTCACCAGATAACGCATTAACACATATCCTCTATTTTCAATTGCACAGATTTTCATTGAAAATTATGAAAAAGGCGTTAAAGTCGCGACAAAAAAAGTGCCAATTATTGTGGTTAATAATTTACATTTCCAAAACAAAATCTTCAAATGTTTCATTTGGAAGAAAAAAGTATTAAAGGATTTGAAGATATTGTTTAATTGTTTTTGAGGAATAAATTTATAATAGGAAAAACTTACTGTCTGTAAAGCTTCAGACATTGAATGAAATGAATCTACATGTGGACTTGAATCATGTAATGGTTCTTGTTTTATATGGGGTGACATTCTCATATCTTCAGCACCTGAATTTTCACGATCGGCTGGCGATATAGGATTCAACTTTGGCAGCGTAGGACTTGCTTTATAGTTTTGCGATGACGCCTACAATAAAATCAAAAATTAATTATTTTATTTATCTAGAAATCATAATCATCAAATTAATTATAAAAAAAATATAAATACATATAAAAAATTCTAGATTTTGTCAAGTTTATTAAGCAATCAATAAATAATTATTGAAAAATAAAAACAAAACTTATCATAATATTGTCGTCATTTCAACGAAAAACATTATAGAAGAAATTTAATTTAATTAAAATAAAAAACATAGTCAAAACTGGTCAAAACTATGATAACAGTAATGCAAAACTGGTTATGTAAACAAGTGAAAAACAAATTTTATTTTCAATGAAGTCATAAACTTCCGGAGAGATGGTATACTCGTGCATTATAAAATGCAAGGACATTTACTAATTTTTTTTTATATCTAAATTTTCAATAATATTTAATGTAGAGCTATTTAATTTTTTTAATACGATACAGTACTTTATTAATCCCATCAATAGTGATGATTGTTTGAATTTCTTATTTTTAGAAATAGAATTACAAAATTTGAAAAATCAATTAAAACAGATGTTTTCAATTTTATAATTATTTGTATATAATGTTGTCCCGGTCAATTGATATAATCAAGAGAATTTATTGATAATTATACAGATCGAAGATCATTATTCGTCTCAATCTATTTCGACTTCTTTTCGTGTATTTTAATGATTTATTTATTATAAATGTTTGAGTAGCGATAATGCAATATTATAGTGTATCAAATTTGATTAAATCAACTTGACTTTCAAGCTATTTCTGTCATAATCTAATCTACCTTTCCCAATGAGATAAATCAAAGTCAAGTTGACATCATCAAATTCGATCTATTCAAAAGTTTCCAGTTATCTATTAGATAATTGCACTTTTTCTATTGTTACAAATTATTTCAATTTTTGAACGTTTTAATTGTTGTAACAATAGGTAAAAGTGTGGTGAAAATTTTAAAATATTCGAAGAAGATAAGCCATAGATTAATGAAACCTTTCAAATTATTGTCTTGTTTCTCTCTTCTCTATTACACAATCTATCTTTATTGTTTTTCATTTATAGATTTGTTTGTAATTCTAGGTTGCACTCGAACATTTTTTGTAGGAATAATCATCTCTATTTTGTATATTGAATTTCTTGAAAAAGTGTCCGAATGTGTTATTCATATAAATTACATTATTATTACCTGAGTGTCATTATATCGTTCAGAAATCGAATTTGACATCATATTATTATCACAGTTCGATGATGATTTCCTTTTTCGTTTTGTTTCAACAACAGGTGGTGAATCTCTTTCAATTAAACGTTCACGTTCTTTATCACGTCTAGTTATTGGCACTTCATTATTTATATCATCATTTGTTTTATTATTTAATGAATTATTATCAGTTAAACCTCTTATTTGTAAAGCTTCAGCCGTTTTTAGGAACATTGGTAATAAATTTTGTGATACATTAACTTCACCTTTATACATAAAATCCAATAATGCTTTCATTTCGTTGTAATTGACATCTTTCAAGAATACAATTGGATGTGGATGAGCATTTTGTATAAATATTGTTTCAAAATATGGACTACATGCTGATAATATTGTTTGATGGGCTTTGAATGTTTCACCATCACATGCTAATGTTACATCGCACAATGCTTCTCTACGTAGTAAACTACTTAATACATCTGTTAAATTTGTTGGGTGGTTATTCCAACGCAGGCAGAATTGTTGATCCATTTTTTGCTTCGTTTTCTATTTATCTATTATTAATTGTTACTTTATTTACAATTTCTGTTTGATTGGATCTAGGTACCTATAAAAATTAAAACATCAAATTTTATTATTTAATTAACACTTGATCAAAAATTAATGTTATAAATTAGAGAGTAAGTACTTTCAGAAATTTTTCTATTCATAATCTAGCAAATAATTAGATAAATGTTATATGACCTGAAACTGTATTCAAATGGAGAATATACAGTTACCTACAACTGCTACATACCAACGAAACTACATAATATAATGTTCCAATTAATAAATTTACACATTATTTTTAACTGAATTGAATTGAATTGGAATTGATTTATTGAAATTTGTCGATAATATCAAAGGCAATGTACTTTGATGCCCTTAAAAGTACAAGAGCCACACGACCATCACTATACATAACAATCAAACAAGAACTTTTAACCTTAAAATCATAAATTTACCAAAATCGTCAAATTATTAAAAAAAGCCATGAAATTTCAAATCACACATTGATTTTGATGAGTATATTTTAAAAAATTTTCAATAAAAAAGTTTATACAACAAAACCACGTTCATTCGTCACCTTTTACCGCCATTATGAATTTTATTTTGTTCTCTCCGTTGATCATAGTTGGCCATTACACACGAAAACAGTTGAAAGTTTTTTTTTTTTAAATATATGTATTAAACAATTAAGAACAGCACACTCTGATATTATACATGTTGAATGAATTTCACATAATATTAATAATTTATTTGATTTGATAGAAAATCTAATTAATTATCAAAAAAACTTACCTTTTTGTTCGGTTTCTGTCATTACAACGCCACCCAATTTTCTCTTTCTAGTATCTCCTGCACAAACTGCCATGCAAACTGTCCTCGCAACATATACTGTTATATTTAATTTTTTTTTTATTCTATTGTCAATTACATATATAAAAAACTAATTATTTTAATTTAAATTTAATCGAATTTAAATCATATAGATGTATATTTAATTTTTTTTAATTATTATTAAGAAAAAATAAAACTAAATGACGATAATCGTAAAGGGAAAACTAAATTAAATAATTGAATTAGGTACGCATGCAACCGCCACGTATATAAGGCATATGTGTAATTTTAGTTGCATAACAATCGGCGGGATTTTCAAATTTATAATTGTATTTTAAAAAAATTAGATATCACAGTAATCTATCAAATTATTTAATTTTGATAGTCAATAAGAGATCATCAAAAGGCTAATTTATTATTAAAATCTTATATAGCTCAAAAGTAGATAGTTTTGTTGATATATTCATTTTATTTGTAAAGTTTTTGCGAAACAATTCGATTACAAAATGGATAGAGGCAATTAAATTGAATCAATTGGTGTTCAAAAGCAAAAAAATGATAAAAATTTGATTGCTTTTGATGAATTGAAGGATAATCAATGGACAACTATCTCTTTACATAATAACTTTGTTTTTTAAAGAGAATAGATTGGGAAGGAAGAGGAGGAAGGATAAGAAATCAAGTAAATTGATCTAAGTAGCTGAAGCACATTTAATTTACCTGATGAATTTCGAAAAAAGGGTTTTTCTTTACAAGTAATCTAGTTTCTCGAGTGGTCAAAGTGGCTAAAAATTTAGAAAACTCACAACACATTCAATTTGCCACAAATTCGATTAAAGCTAACTCCCAAATTGCAATACAAATAGAGTAGAGATGAATATTGTAAATGGAGCGTCTTGTAAAATATGGGGAATTATTTTTTAAAGAAAATTGGGCAAATTTCTACTGAAAAACAATAAGAAATTTTACCCCGGTTTTCAGCGAGAGCTGGACGAAGTTACAGGATACAGAAGGAAAATAATCACACAAATTTCGAAATGTATTATTTATTCAAAAATACTAATCATTCAAATTATAAAAGTACTTATTAGTTTCAATTAAATTCAAACTGAAGAAATCACGTAAAAGGGCACAAAATTCATTTCACTGGAAAATTTTCGACGTTTTTGCGGCGATTATGTTGATTTATTCATGAATCTCTCATTAAAGCGACAAATAAATTATGCATGCATTATAAGCAATTCAGCTATTAATTAAATGCATTCTGAAAAATCAGATTGGGAAAATTTCATTTTATTGAAAGAAAACAAGTTAATAATTGACTTCATTTTTCTAGAGAATAACATGCTATGAAATAATGACTATTGATGAAATCTTCAAAATTTTTGTGAATGGTATGAATACCTTTGAACTTTTCTATGCAAAAATTGATCTTTGTTGAATTTTACCTTGAACTTCAATGCGGGAATGTGCTTCACAAAATTGATGAAACCTGTTGCGTTTGTTGTTGGAATCTTACAAAAATTTTAATTACTAATTTGGAAATTGGAATAATTATGATAAAAATAAATAATTCGAACAAAAATATTTAAAATAAAATTATTGATACACTAAAACACTCATTTTATGCTCTATTAAAACAAAGAATGTAAAAAAAGTTGAGTTTACATTAAAATTTTCAAAAAGTTTCTATTTCGAAAAGAATTGAGAAATTTGAATTTTCTGATAGTGATAGGATAATTTTTTTTGAAAATTTTGTAGTTGT
Source organism: Stenodera caucasica (assembly GCA_037414795.1). Lineage (NCBI taxonomy): Eukaryota > Metazoa > Arthropoda > Insecta > Coleoptera > Meloidae > Stenodera > Stenodera caucasica. The sequence continues at coordinate 20,026 of JAZBGZ010000079.1, forward strand.
CCGGAGCTGAGTTATCGCGTAACTAAATCTAATTTATTTTGTTAGTGATTGAACCATCCCCTAATAATGGAGAGCATGTGCAATGATGCACATTTTGCACCTATCACACTTGCGGTTATGTGAATGCATATTTTCACATCCACCGCCATAATATACCCCTCGTTTTATTTTCTATTCCATAATATCATCAACCTTTTACATGATCAGAAGGCTAAGATATGAGTCCCAATTTAGCTTCGATTTGTCAATATAATGATAAATTGATAGATAAATTTTTTTAATGACAGTGATAGTTTTTCAAAATCTTAATATTTCTAAAAGAGTCAATTTTTCTCTCAAAATCATCATATTTGCATTGTTATCAGACTAATTCGAAAATTCGCGCGTGAAAGCTACCAACCAAATAACCCAGAATTATGCCAAATTGCAATTATTTTTTTTTGTCTTCAACACATTAAATTTTATTAAATATTGATTTTTTGAACTCTAAATTATAATACTAGCAGCATATAACTTGAAAAAATACTATTATTTTTGGATTTGGAAATAAATGAATATTGGCGCGCCAGTGCTACCAATTACATTGAACAAAACAATGTCTTTTGCGCCGGTTTGCAAATTTAATATTATTTATCGAAGCTGCAAAAAATATAAGTATATAAATATTGAATAATTAGAATTTTAATTTGAAGAATTTTATATACTTGAATTGTCTCAATAATTATTGATTTTCATTTAGAAAAAATACAGTTCATTTATTAATTTTTGGTTTCAATAATTGAGAGAGTGTAGAGTGATAAAATCATGTCAATAAAATCGAATTCGAGTGATAACAATGATATTGATTTCTCTTTAAAATATATCCCAGAAAAATGTCCTCGTTGTTTTATATTATTCGATTATATAAGTAAGTAAAAAGAATGTAAATAATGATAATTTAACCTCAATATTTCATTTGTTTTTATTCTCTTGATTAATTTATTTCAGAACGTGCTGGTGATAATATTAGTAAAATACCATTAATTTTACCTTGTAATCATGTCATATGCGAAGATTGTTTATATAGAATTGCTAAAAAAACTAACTGTAAATGTGCAATTTGTCAACGAAGATTCGAAGTACCTAAAAGCCATATAAATCGATTATATGAGTTATTCTCACCACATTATGCCTTGATTGGTTATTTGTCATTCACTAAAAACAGTTATTCGAAATGTAATTTCAACATGGTACGATCTGGAATGACTATTCGGGATCGACAAAATGGAGGTCGATCTTCAATTTCCAATCATTCTGAAGGTATCCTCTGGCGCCTAGATGAGTTAAATTTCATTAATAATTTCCTTTGTTTTTTAGAATTATCTGAAATGGAATTTGATGATAATAATGAAGACATGAATTATCTAGGTTTTGATAAATGTGTACAACATTCCGGCAAAAATAATGATATACATTGTAAAGATTGTAATTTAGTTATTTGTCCATATTGTTTCGTTGAAAATCATATTGGTCATACACCAGTACATCTTTATAAACTTGTAAGTTTTACTCTGTTTTTAATAAAACTTGTCGGACTTTCGAAGCCAGATTTCGACAAGAATATATCCAAAATGGTATTAGTTGGTATTAGTATCTACTAATCCTAAAATATTTTAACTTATTTCGTGTTTGCTATTTACTTTAATAACAAATTCTCTTAATATGATAATTAGTTAAATCACGTGTCACAAGCATTTGTGAGAATGTGTTGTTTACAAAATTTCTGTTATTTTAGAAAATAACGAGTATACTTACGTTTTTGATACTTTCAGACGGATGAAGAAAATGTTGTACTGAAAAACTTGGCAATATATTTGAAAGCTGTTTTGATCACATTACATCAATCATTAAAGGTGAGTCATAATTTATATCATATCTAAAAAATGGCGATATTAAAGTCTTTATCATCGTATGAGTCTCTAAATAAATCTTTCGTCCATTCACTATCAAGTTCTAGTCTAGGATTATCGAGGAAATTATTGAATAAAACAGAATTGATTTGAAAAAATAATTTGATTTACTTTTGATAAATACAAAAAAAACAATAATTAGTTTACTCAATTTATCGAAATAAATGGATGAAATTCGCAAATAAATTATGTGACTAGATACGTCATATAATTATTTTAACAATATGATAATAAATTAAATGTAACAAAATAATGTAGAAAAAAACTATCACCAATACTTTTCACGTAACTATTTACAATTGGTTTTTTCTTTTTCAATATTAATATATGGCAATTATTTCATTTGTTCAGAAGATTTTTCAGCCTGAATTTCACGTAATTGATCAGAATCATCTTTTTCTTCAATTTGTTCGTTCTCTTGTTCCTCTTTCTTTGGTTTACCTTTACGTTCTTTCTTCATTTTTTCTTCCATTTCTTGAAATTTCAATGCTAAATACCTGAAATTTTGTTTTGAATTAGTTGGTGTTTTATGATTATTACTACTATTATAGTAGACTGTTCAAATAACGCCAACAATAAAAAATTCTTAAGTTTTAAAAAATCACATAAATAGCCGAGTTGTCGTTATATTTACTAGTCTCCTATAATTGTTTAATTTGATATAATTATGTACTTATCAACTAATGGTCCACTATAATCTTCTGGAAATTTTGGTGTTAATGGTAAAATATATTTATATAATCTTTCATTTAATACATAAAGTTGAGCTGTTGATGAACATTTAACATTATACCACCAATCACATGTTAATGCAACTTGACTAAATATTGTACCATTTGGACATAAAAATGATGCTTGTCCACCATTTAAATCACAATAATGCCATACTTGACAATTTGTATTTGGATCACCGAAAAAACCCTTATAACGTTGTGTTTTGCAATTGAAATTTGTTTGTGGTATTGTTGATAATGCTGGATAATCAATACCAGGACGTCCTGGAGTACCGCCATCAATTGTATTTGCTGGGAAATTTTGTATTATTGTTCCTGCTGGTATATCTTTAGAGTTATCTAATAGATCATCATTATTATAATTATTATTATTATTATTATTTTCATCAGCTACTATTATTGGTTTTGTTAATTTCGTTGGATTTTTTAGATTATTTAAAATTTTCACTAATGTTCTTATACTATTATCAATATTTTCTGGTGTTAATGTATGTGGAAGAGCATTTGAATCTTGCAATTGCTTTAGAATTTGACTTAAAGTATTTGTATTATCTTTCGATTGAATAGTTGCAGGAATTGGTGATGTTTGATAATAAACTTCTTTATACTGTTGTGGTGATTGTTGTGGTTGTTGAGATATTACTGGTAATAGTGGTACATATTTTTGTGCCACATAATTATTATCAATAATAATTTGAGGTTTGATTTTTTGTTGTTGTAAAATTATCGGTCGTGTTATTTCATTTTGATATTTATTATTATCAAAAATTATTACAGGTTTTTTAATTTTATCGCCAAATCTTGGTAAATTAATTGTTGAATAGTCTTGTTGTGGTTGATATAGATCATAAATTAAATTATCCTTGTAATTTTTATTGTTTGTTGTTATTTCAATATTTGTAGGTGTGTAGGTATGAAATATTGTTTCAATTGAAGAAGGTTGATTTAATGAAGATGATGATGGTAATATTTTATAACGTTGATTACCATAATTACGTATTGGAATGTAATTATTGCGATTTTTCTCTTGTAAAATTGGTAAAGCATAACGATTCGATTGTTGCGTTAATTTTAATTGAGCAAGTTGATCGTAAATTGAACCATAATTTGGTTGTTCATATCTTATTTTTGTTGTTGGTTTATTATTAGTGAATTTTTGATCATTTTCATAAAAATATTGATTATTCTTTGTTGTTTTAATAATTGGTAAAAATGGTCCTGGTAATGCATTACTTTCAAGGAATGGTGTAAATTTTAAATTACCATTATCTATTTGTTGTTGTGTTGTTGTTAGTTCAAAAAGTTGATTTTGTTGTTGATTGATTAATTCATAATTTTGTTGATTCTCTTGTTTATTTGTATAATAATTTATATATGGTAATAAACGTTTTCGTCTTTCATTACTCAATATTGTTGAATTAAATGGCACTTTAAGTTGTTTATGATCTTCATGTTTCATTTTATTTGCCATTTGTGCTATACGTGAACCTTCAGGTTTATCATGGTGAATGGTAGTTATTGCAAATAACATCTGAGGTAATACTGTAACAATTTTTTTTTTCGTATTATTCAATAGAGAAAAGAAAAAATTGATGGTTGCTTTAGGATAATATTATTTTTGAAAAATCGTAACATTTCCAATCACTACATTTATGGTAGTTTTGCTTAACAGCTAAAAATCTAAATGATACACACATCTTATTTATAAGTGAAAGCTAATTTCCTTGTTTATGGTTCATTGCGTATTTTGGTTTGTAATTTAATAATTAAATTTTCAAGTATTTAAGTTTAAATATTGATGAATGTTGATGAAATATGAAATACGATAATTATCTAGTAATTCGATAATTACTAGATAATTATCGAATAATTAACGATTCAATTATTTATTAATCTCGTTATAAATAAAAAATAGTAAAGGAGAACAATCGGGTCAGTGTTTTATAATATTTTTGGTTTGTAAAAAGAGTTATGGTTTAAAGTTGAGCATAATTTTGTAGAGAAAAAAAAACTGAACAAATATTCCTATTATTCAATTAGATACTCATTCAATAAACTTAATTTGATATTTTAGTTCAATAATATTCACACATATCGATAAAAATATATTATATTCTAATAATTGTTGAAAATTATTGTGATTTGAAAGTCATCACGATAATCACGGACTGTGAAGGACGACCGATACGCTGGTGAAAGTGTATCATTTTTCAAACAAAGACTTTTTGTCTTTTTACAAAATAATTACAGTTTTAATGAGTGATAGATTTCTATACATTAAATCAAAATTCTTGTCAAACTACTAGTTGTGTTCAGTAATTTATCAATCAACCCTATCGATAGGAGAGAGAAATTTCCAGAGAAAGCTGTCAATTTTTTTATTTTACAAAAAAATATTGTGGCATAGATTTATTTCTAACTTCAAACAAATAAATCATGACAGGTGTTTAGAAATTAGGATTTGAATTTTTATAATTTTCAATTTTTATTTGATTCTCTTGTATTCGGAATAATTAAATTTCGTTTGATCGAATCCAGAAACCACTTGTTCAGAAATTTTGGTTTAATTCGATTTATTTAAACTGTTATTTGCAAATAGTCCCTATATTATTGATTTTATGTCGACAACACAACTTTAAATTAATAAACTTTTTATAAAATCAATCAAGATTTGTGGATTTTCATTACTATTATAGATAAACATTTCTGCAAGTTAAATTAATTTATTAACTAATTGAATAAAAAACTTTAGCTATTATGTTATTATAATAAGTTGAAATTTTAATGATAAAAGTTAGTACAAATGTTCAACTTTATTATTTTTGCTTCAAAACCTAATTTTTACGTTACCCTAATTATTGAATCAACGTCTAGTTTTCATTTTCAGACACAACAAATTTCCAGTTTTAGTTTAATATCAAATTATTCTCGTGGCAGTTGTAGAAATTCGCTATTTTCCTAGTTGAGTATACGTATCTATATCACTTTGTAAACTTTATTAATAATGTCGTATACGTTAATTAGTAATTATGTTAGGGGATGTATTTTCTGTTAACAATATCTTCGTTCAATCAAGGTTTTAATTGATAATAAATATTGTCTTAGATTTTAATTCAAATTTAAATAATAAGATATCTTTTTATTGTTATCGAACTGAACCATAAAAAAAATAGGCATTGTTAGTAATTATAAAGATTCTTTATTGTTTTTATTTAAAGAAAATTGAAAAATTCTATTGTTAATTTGTCGCTTATTTGTATATTGTGTTTCTCTAATTGAAACATTTCTATCATATTAGGTACATACATATTTTTCCTTTGTTTTTTATGCAATTATTGTATACATCATTTTGCTTCCTGAATGGAAAGTAGGTGATGTATTTATTTAACATTTCACTTGAAATTATAAGATTAGAATTCTCATAAAATAACGGAAAAACAAAACAACAAAACAAAGGTACAATAAGTATTGAATTTATTATTCATTTCCTTATTTTATTGCTTTTTTTTTAACTAATTAATTCACGAGCGAATTCGATCTTTTATTCTGCTAATTCTTGACACACTTCTGATGGTATTTTTCCTAGTTTGGTCAATTTAGTAAGAATTTTGTCTTTTTATAAAATTTATTATTTTCACATGTGTTCTACTATTGCAAAATTTGGTCAACTCATAAAATTGAATAGAATTATATGGAATTCATGATATTCTCTATTATAATAGTTTCAATTAATATTTTAAGTCTATGTATAGTTTCATTTATAAACTACTGTTGATTATATTTGTTTATCTTTCTATTGAATACGTTTTAGGAACAACACCACAAATCATGTACGCAGGATTTAATTATGTTTGATTCGTGTTTTCATTTGCATCCATTGGATGTATCATAGCTTTACAAGAAAAATATTTGTTATTATTGTAATAATTTGCATTGTGATCAATACTTTTTCATCTATTAATTTGAAAATATGGAACAAACTTTGAATTTTGTTCTTTTACTCTTTTTTTCTTGTCTCACGATTATCCTTACTATAACAACCGGACTTTATTCTCAAAAATGTCAATTATTATAAATATAAAATAAAATTAGGTTGTAATGTCCGGTTATTTGTTATAAAAAGAAATAATAAATATTACTTGAGTTGCAAGGTTAAATAAATAGTTCAAAATTGTAATTCTATAATGAGCAAGAAAAAAACACGATTACTTTTTCTTTAAAAGAATTATTAATTAAAAAAAATAACAATTAAATAATACCATGCAATATCTGTTACATAATTAGTTATTTATTTTCTTTTATTGACAATTTCGGTGATATTTGTAGATTCAATACATATCTAATTTATTAACAATAAGGCTTTGTGTGAAAATTTTGTCTGGGAAATATGCAAAGATTGTCGTTTTCTCTACATTGTTCTTACTTTAAAGTAATAATTTTCTCTAATTTCAATCATATCTGAAATTTTCGACACTATTTCTTAAATTAATACCAGGGTCATTGAGACATATTTTTTTCATTAAATTTTCTCTTTTTTTTTGCTCAAATAACTTTGTGTGATTGTTCTAAATTAATGATCCTTTTGGTGTATAATTAATTTTTATTTATATCTTTTTTACCTAAATTGATCTCATCAGGTGTAATAAATTTATTATTTTTTTATTATTGTTAATAAATATTTTTATTGTTAATGGATAAATGAACATTTCATTCTATCTATTCAACTATAAACATTTGAATATAACAAAATTTCAATTTTCGAAAATTAACAACGAGTTGGTAACTTTTGAATAAAATTTGTATATTGAAAATATTGCTCAACGAACTGTTAATTTTCCGTATACTCGTATATCAAATATTTATAAATACAGATTTGTAACGAGTACGAATATTTTATGAAAAAGTTTTCACAGTATTCAAATACGGTTTTATATGAAACAATAGACTAACAACTTACCTATAAATGTTGAAAATTTAATCAACAAAATATTATTAACCAACATTTTGATTATT
>JAZBGZ010000079.1:33311-53711 GCA_037414795.1 Stenodera caucasica
TTATTATCACAGCAAATATAATATGTGACAAATAATAATTCATTTTAGAAAGTTAACAATTTTATGTTGTTTTATTATTATTATTATATCGACATCTCGCGAACGACTGTCTTGTTGTTATGTTGTTGTTGTTGTTGTCTTCTCCGTTCTTTTTCGGTATCCCCGTTGATATGAACACAAATAAGACATCCTTCAACTCAAATTATAATTGATAATTAATTTTTTTGTAATTTTTTTCACAGAAATTGAATCAAATCCAAGCAACAGATTGTTCAGATATCAAAACAGATATAAGAAGATATTTCAATGAATATCATGGTAAATTACATTTAATTGAGAAGAAATTATGTGATGACTTAACTAATTTTGCTACTCTTAATGAAGTTGATGATAAAATTATAATTCAACAAAAAATTAAACAAATCAATCGTCTCTTAACAGTATATAAATCATTAAAAACATCGAAATCAATTAATATTAAAGGTTTATTGGAAGAGGCACAAAATTTAAAAAATATTCCTTGTCGATTAATTACGATAGATGGTGAAAATGAACCATTACAGTAAGTTTGGTTTTTTGTTTTTTTTTGAATTATTTATAATTAATATTTTTATTTAATCATTTTTCATTATTTTTCAAGATTTATTATCGATCAAAATTTTGATGATTTAGAAACAAAATTCAAAATACAACAAGTTGATGTTCATTATCGTTTAGTACCTTATGAAATTAACGATTTGAGTACAATTGAGTCGATATCATCATCATCATCGTTATGCTCAGCAGTTTTACCTCCTTTGAGGGGGAATAATTCCATCTTGAAAGATGAAGAAGAATCACAATCTCAAACTAATGATGTTGAAGTAATTGATTTAGAAGAGAATATGACTGATAATTTACCAAATCTTCCTGTGAAACAAATCAATCCAATCGCTAAGGGTACTTGAATTCATTAATTTTTTAAAATTTATTTTATTATTATTATTTTTTATTGTAGATAAATTGAGGAAAGTTATTGTAACACATTTGAATGATCTAAGTAGTTTTTATGTTCAAATCATAAATTCGCAACATAATTTAAAAGAACTTAATGCAAATTTACGTAAATGTCCAAAAAAACATGCAACATCTGAAAATTTAACTGTTGGTAATTTATATTTAGTCTGTTATATTGTTAAAGGTATCAGTTATTGGCGTCGTGGACAATTGACACGTATAAATGACGATAATCAACAGAAATTATATCAAGTCTTTTACATTGATTATGGTAACACACAATTAGTACCAATTAATAAATTATTTTTATTACCTAATATATATTTAACACGATCGCCATTTGTATTTCATTGTAAATTGAAAAATGTTGATGATTTCAACCAACAAGAAAATATACGTTTAAATTTTGCACAACTTGTTAAAGGTAAAGAAATATCATTGAAACGATGTGGAAAAGATCCCATAACATCAGTTGAAATAGTTGAATTATTTGTTTACGATTCTAATGATAGTTTAATACAAGTGGCTGATTTATTAAATCAATTTGATAATTTAAATATGAGTGAAAAGAAAATTGTCAAAAATAATGGGAAATTCTTCAAAAATGCAACAATTTTTGAAAAAGAACAAAAAGAATTGATTAAAGTTACCTCAGTTGAAGATCCGTTTAATATTTATGTTCAACTAGTGAGTAGACTTCTTAGTTTGTTTTTTTTATATATTTATCTATCTAAAAATAATTTAGGTACGAAATCTCAAATATCTTGATGAAATACATCAAAGTATGCAAAGTTATTTTACAAAAAGTACTCGTACTTCTTGTATTCCTGTTGAAAATAGTGATGTTATTGTGAAATCAAATTATTTGAATAGTTCCAGTTGGTATCGAGCACAAATACAATCTGTATGTTCAGTTGAAAAAATTGCTCGAGTCTTTTTAGTTGATTATGGAGCAACTGTTAATGTTTCATGGAATGATATTAAACAAGTGCCAGATGAGCTTTGTCGTCTTGAATGTCAAGTAATTATCGTTCATTTTTAATCATCTAATATTCATTTATTTTAATTGTAGGCAATTCGCGTTGAACTAGCTGATATTAAAAATTTTGATAATACGTGGTCGACAGATGTTAAAAATTACCTGATTCGACAATTATCTGATGAAAAAATTAAAATGACTGTAAATTCAATAAATCCATTACAAGTTGGATTATTTAAAGAAGTTGAAGATGGTGAAATTTGTATAAATGCATTATTGGTTAAAAATAAAATGGCAATATCGAATGGTATAATGTCTGAAACAATATTTTGGCCTAATGATCCAATTGAAAGGAATTTTGATGAGAATCTAATGTTATCGAAAATATTAAAAAATAGTGAGGATCTGATAGTTGCTAATAATGAAGATGATCCAGACGCTTTAACTGGTTTTAAACAAAATATTATCATTGTCCATTATGATAATCCTAATATAATTTATATAAAATTCCAATCAAACAATGAAAAAGAAGAATTATTGTACAAAGAATTACAAATACATTATAATCAAGTGCGTACAACAAAAAAATCATGGACAGTAAATGATTTATGTGTTATATGGGATGAAATGAATTCGTGTTATTGTCGTGGTTCAATACGTAGGAAAATGCCAAATTTCAATCGTTATATTGTTTATTTATATGATGAAATACGTGAAATTGAATTGGATGTAACATCAATTTATGTTTATGATAAATATTTTCAACGTAATTATTGTGATTTTGTTTATAAATGTTGTTTAGCCAATATAAAACCAGCTGGTGATGGTAAAAAATGGACAAATACATCAATTGAAATGTTACAACAGATTTTCACAAATCGTAAAGATTTTTATATAAAGAAAGTTGATAATTGTAAAATTAAATCGAAAATATTCAATGTTATAATGTGGTATGTTCTAACAATAAATGGTACAGCATTACAACCAACAAAAAGAATCTTCGTATCAATTAATAATTTATTAATACAATCTGGATTGGCCTTGAGTATTAAAATCAATCAACAACAACATAATTATAAAATTATTGATAAAAGTGATGCAGATAGCGATGATAGTAATAATAAACATGAGGAACCAAATAAAACAATTGAACACTGTTTCACAAAATCATGGCCATCTTATACACAAATAGCAGAAATGGAATTTGATGCCACAATAATATGTATCGATACAAATGGTATATTTTATATACGTGATGCTGAATTCAGTGATATTTATAAAGAATTAGAAGTATTAATGAAACAACAATTTGATAATGATAATAAAGAAAATGTACGTTCTAATTGGAAATGTGGTGAAATGTGTACAATATTTTATGAAAATTATTGGTATCGTGGTACAATATTAGATATTATTGATCAAGATCATATAAATGTTGAAATGATTGATTTTGCTAGTGAACATACAGTTAATTCAAAAGATTTAAGTCCTGTAATTATGTTTCCTGATGTTCCACCATTATTACATCGTGTAAAATTATATAATATTTCTCCATCTACTGGTAATTATTGGACAATGGCTGACCATCAAACAGCACAATCTTTGGTTGAAAATAATATAGATGTAGTAATTAAAAATGATTTAAATCAACCAATACCAACAGCTGAGATTTATTTTAAAAATGGTATCAATTTCAACAAATTACTTTTAGATAATTGTCAAGATTTAATTAGTGGTTATAGTAATAATAATAATTCAATAATAAGAAAACAAGAAAATACTAATAGTGATGCTGCTACATCACATATCAGCATTAATTGGACTGATAATGATAATAATGATGATAATACTGAAAGATTCTATTATCCACCGTTACCAATTGGTGAAATGACTGAAATGTATATTGTTAATGTATTGAAATTCAATGAGATCGTTATACGTTATAATCCAGAACAATCATATGATGAATTAGAACTATTATCGGATAATATTAAAAAATCAATTGACGAACAACAAACTTTAATTGATCCAATTATTGGTCAACCGTGCATTGCATTCATTAAAACATTGAAAAAATGGGCACGTGCGAAAATATTAAATCTCGATAGTTATGGTTTTGCAACTGTTTTCTTTGTTGATTATGCAATTGTTGAAATGATAGCTATAATTGATATAAAACAAATCAAATCAGAATGGTTGAGATTATTAGTTAATAATTATATTGCAATCATTGATTTACAATCGCGAAATGTAATTGATGAAAATCATTATTTCAATGAAATGAAACAATTAATTGGAAAATCAGTTTTTATCAATATTGTCAATGATGATCCATTAACAATTCAACTATTTTATAATGAATAATTTTATGAGTTAATTGAGAATTAGATTTACTTTATTTGAGAATTTTGTTTATATTTAAATAAATCAATTAATAAAGCATTTTCAAATGAAAAATTCTGTTTATATTTATCAAGATCTGGACTATGGAATGTAGAAGTAGTTCTACAGTCCATTTATCTGAACGAAAAGTAAAGAAATTCAGGGTACAATTTTGAAGAGGCAATATAAAAACAACTACAGTACTTTATTTGAATTTGATAATTAATTCGTTTATAAAACATTTGTTTTTTGTTTTTTAATTCTAGTTATATTTATCAAAATGACTATCAAACCAGAGTTCGTTTTTTATACAATTTTTATTTACAAAATATTTCTATCCAGGGTAGTTACTCTACTATAATTAAATTAATTAAAATATTTTATTTTCGAAATAGAAAACTGCATGACATTTAGTGAAGATTATCTCCATTCAAGAAATTGTCTGTTGATTTTGTGGATAAAAAATTAAAAACAGAAATACATTTGTTCTTGCTCAATTTTTTGACGATCCATCATTTCTTTTCCTTAAATCTACAAATAATTTCGCTAATGACGGTTTTGCTGGTATGCCACCATGTACCGGTTTTGGTGTATACAATTTACTTGGTTCATCTTTTTCTAAATGCTTATCAGCTATTTGAAAATTATGTTTATCGACTTTATGCTTTAAAAATAATTTTGAATCTGTGAATTCTATATTACATTCATTACATATGAATTTCAATATTTTCTTTACTGGAGTCGATGTTTTTACTGCCTTTGTTTTTTTCCCTAATAAGTTTTTTGGTGATTTTACACAATATTTCCTTCGATGATCATCTAATAAAATTTTCGATAGAAAATGTGATCCACATGAACTACAATTGAATTTTTGATGTAATTTCATATGCTCATTTAAGAGTTGTAGTGATGAACATGAGAAATGACAATTTTTACAATTTAATTGAACTTTCTTTGGTGCTTTAAATGTTGATGATTGCACTGATGATGATGATGGTAATTTCATTTTCTTCGGTGATATTTTTACAGTATTTGTATTCTTACATAATTGTTCTTTGATATGGCCACGTTTATGAGTTGCTAAACTATTTACATTAGTGAATTTCTTTTTACAAATCGTGCATATCAAACTTTTTGAACATTCATGTCTTGATAATATTAAGCGAGTTTCAAATATTTGATTACATTTCTCACATTTATTTAAAGGTTGTTGTTTAACTGTTGACGTTGTCATTGTTGTTGTAGTTTTTGGTACTATTTTTGTAGATGTGATTGTCGTTCTTGTTGTTGTTTTGGCCGATGTTGTTACCACTGTTTTTGTTGACGTTATTGATTCTGTTTTCGATGTTACTGGTAATGCTTTCTCTATAGCTGCTGTTTTATTTATTGTATTTTCTAAATTATGATGCTGTAAATGCGTTTTCAAACTATTTTGACTAGGAAATGATTTTGAACATTTTGGACATGGTATTTCTGTTTTTTGTAAAATATTATTATCATTATTGTTATCAAGACACAATTTCTTTAATGGAGACTCGACATTAAAATCAATTTTTGATGGACGACCACGTTTCTTTTTTATAACACTATTATCATCTTCATCATTATCATCATGATCATTCACTGATTGATCATCAGATAAATCATCCAATTCTATAACACTATCATTATCTTCATCATCGTCATCATCATCATTATCATCATCTTCATCATTATTTGCATCTGAATCACTTAGAGTTAACTGATTTCTTAATTTATAACGTTTTGTTCTCTTCTTTTTCTTTTTTGAAATTTTTTGATTTTTATTATCAGGATTATAGTCTTCATCTGAATCAGTTAATTCAACATAATCAGTAATTTCTATAATATCACGTTTGATTGAATCAATTTGATCTGATTCAATAAAACCATTTGATGATATCATAACTTCTTGTACAACAATTTCTTCATCTTGACGTTCAACTGGTTTAATTTGTTGTTTTCTTGGTAAACGATCTTTGCGTACTGGTTCTAATGGTATTGTTGTTTTATTTATAAAGTTATATAAATTTCTCGCTTGAATTGCTTCTTTATTACGTGCAAATCGTTTTGATAAACGTTCATCATATTCTGTTGTTATTTCTCTAGTTGTTGATGTTGTTATTGCTGCCGTCGTTGTTGTATTTGTTGTTGTTGCTATTGTTATTGTTGCTGAATTTTGTTCATTTTTCTGTGGTGAACTCAAATAACACGGTTTTAGAATACTTCTAGGATTTGTTTTATATATTTCTGTATTATTCAAATGTGTTGAATCAACATTTTCTTTCTCATTTTGTACAAAATATAAAAAGTAACGATTGTCTTTTTTGACTTCAATTTTTTCAGGATGTTTTAAATTATGTTTTAAAATATTTGTTTTTGATAATGAATTAATTTTTTCTTGTTGTGTTGAATTTTGTACATCTTCGACATCACCTGTTATATGTACACCTTCAACAACTTGATAATCTTCATTATCAGAATCATTTTGTTCGTTATTTCTTTTATTTTCATCAATCAATTCATTCAACTGAATTTTACTTTGTATATTATGTTCAATTATTTCCGTACAATTATTTTCAGGTAATATAATGTGTTTCACTGTTTTATTATGTTGTTCATTTGATTTGTTTATTTGTTCAGATTCTTCCTGATCATTATTTTCTGATTCCAAAACATTTGTATAAATTGTTTCAGGCTCTAATGTATATTCCTGTGATTCTTCAACATCTGCAGATGATTCTTCATTTGTTACTGTTCTTGTTGTTATTTCAAAATTTTCATCATGGTAATTAATAAAATCTTGCACTTCTTGTTTAATATTAACATGTTCAATAGGTGCTAAAATTAATAATTAATTTATTATTAAAATAAATTTGAATTTGAAACTATAAAAAATTACCAGTTTTGACGTCTTCATCTTTTCCATGACTTTCTGTTGTATAAATCATTGATGAATAATTTTCATTTGATAATTCATCAACATGATCAGGTAAAATATGTTCATCAGGATTTTGGTTTTCAACAAATATTTGTAATGAACGTTGTTGTTGTTCTTCTAATTGTTGATTTTCAATGATATTTTCGTTTAGTTCTATAAAACCATTATTTTCATTATTTTCAATTGTAATTTCATCATCATCTAATGGTAATATTTGTATTGTTTCAGGAATTGCTTCCAATTGTCCATCGTCAGTTTTTCTAAATTGAAATTGGTATTTTTGTATTTTACCATCTTCATCTTGTGCTATTTGTATACCATATAATTCATCTGATCCTTCAACAGTATAAACAACAACTTGATTTTCAGCAATTTCATCTCTTTGTTGTTGTTCATCTAAATTATTTGTTACTGTTGTTTCTTGTTCTTGTTGTATTAAATCATCATTATCATTCATTTCCATTTTAGGATTTGTTAATGTCAAATGTAAATTTTCTAAGCTTATTTCATTTGTTGTTGTGTTATCTAATGCTGATAAATATAATGTTGTTTGTTCATCAACTGTTACATAGCCATCAGCTGTATCTGTTAATGATGTGTTATCAGGATTCCATCCAACAGTATCATTTAAAGTTATCAATGGACGATCACCAGAAAAAGCAAAGTGATCAGACATTGTTTTGGAAAAATTCTACCAAAACCAACCTACAAAACAATTCTACATAAGAACGGTATGAAAAGATTGAGGTTAAAATCGATCATTTCAATAATTAATGTAAAAACGACCTAAACGTACAGTTATTTTAATAAACACTTAGTTATTTTTTAAAAATTCGTGAATTATATTGATAACTTACCAATTATCTCTATTGAAAAATTGATAAAAAAAAAGCGAACACTTTTAGTCAGGGTTAGAATAGGTGCTTTAAATTGACAAAAACAAACTATACATTAATTGAAACAAATAAACAATTATTACACTTTTTAGAACAAAAAATACGAATTTTAAAATTTCCCAACGGAAAAGCTTGGAAAATTTTACAATTCACAAAAAAAATAATCCTTTATTAACAATTTTTAAAATTATTTCGTTTACTCACACACAACATACAAAATTTGACTTTTAACGAGAACAAATGAAAAGCGTACCCTATAATAAATAAAGATAGGAAATAGAGCGTTACTATTGCTGGAACAGGGATAGATATCATACTGTGTAACCGAAATTTTGTTGATTACTGCGCCTTTTTTAATGACAAAAAATAGATAGAAATAAAAGAGACATTTCTTTTAGAATTGATGTGTATTCTTTTGATTTAAAATTATTTAATTACATTTTTATTTTAACTGTAACAATTGAAAATACAATTATTATTGTAAAATGAAGAAAATATTGTAATTCCTCTTAAAAATAGAATTCTACACAATCTCTCCATCTTTTATTAGTTGTATATATATGCGGAAATACGTCCAGCCAATCAAATATTGTTTTCGTTTTAATTTTATAGGTTAGAAACCATTGAAGTGACAATAAATTTCTAATTATTCTATGTATTTATTGAATATTTGTTTTAGTTTAATAAATTAATGAAAATATGTTTGAAGTCTTTGTATATAAGAGAAAACACACACGAAGAAAATACTAAGATCTAATCTAATCAGTTATTCGAAAGATTATCGTTAATTTTCACAATATCCAGCTTTGAGCTTATATTTGGTTCTTTCAATTGAAAGCATTAATGGGGCTTCTTTCTTCTCGATTTTGCATGAATCACCAACTGAGCTTGTCGTTTTAAATACGATCTTGATGGTACTTCATCCTCGTCCTCGGACTCTTGAAAAAAAATCGATCATTTTCAAAATAATAGAAATGAATATTAATTTACCTTGTATTACTGCTGGTGGTGGTGGTAATGGTGATGAATTTTGTTGTGGCAATGGTGTTTTTCTTATTAAACTATTATAAGAAGTCGGCAGACTTGGTGGTTCTTCATTTATAGTCAAATTACGCATCTATTATGAATTTAAGAAAATTACAAATTACTATGAAAATTTCTAAATTGTAATACCTTTTCGTCAAATTCGAAGAAATTCGTTTTTTCTAATGCAACAATCAGATTCTCTTTAATAGAACGTAATATTTCTGACGTCTTTTTATCTTCCTCATTTCTATAAGGACTTGTATGAAAATATATATCTTTCATTGTAATTAATAAATTATCTAATGATTTTTTATGATTTTCTTTATTGATTTTGGAATTTTCCAAACGTTCACGTTGTAATTCCAATAATTTTTGTTTTCTCTCTATTTGATTCGTCAAACTATTCTCTTGAATTTCACCATATTTGAATTGTTCTAATTGATTTGTTAATGAATCTACATGTTTTTCTAATTGTGTCTTATTAATTTCCAACTTCATACGTAATTGTAATAGACGTAAATTTGTATCACGTTGAATTAAAAATCGATTATAGATTTCTACAATACTTATTGCACCTGGAAAACAAATCGAAATTCAATAATATCGATCTATAACATAACTAAATTCTTCTATAAATAAAACGAGTTGCGTTTCATATTTTTATAACCTGTAGCTTGTTTTAATTCTTCAAAAAACTCGAATAGTTCCTCATCCGGTTGAGGTTGTGTTGTTGTTGCTTCTGAAATTTCATCTTCTAACATACCACCGGCATCTTCATTATTAATTTCGTGCATTTCATTATTAGTTTTCATTGTTAACTTTTGTGCTTGAAATATGAACTTCTCCATAATTTCCAATTGTTGTTTACCATCATCAACTAAATGTTGTCCTTCTATTGTTTGTTTATCACGATTATTTGCATTTGTTAAAGCTTTCTTTTCTTCTTTTAATAAATTATTACGAATTGTTGCACGCATCTTTGTCGCTTCTTCAACGATCTAAAGTGAAAGTAGCATGTTAGAAATTCAATATTAATAATAATAATAATAAAAGAAATGAAAATTTCAGCTCTACTTATTACTTGAAATAATTTGTTGACTTGTACAAGTTGTTGATCAATTTTTTCTATTATAGCTCCAATATTACTTTCAAATTTCGAAGAATCATCTAATAAAGATCGACGAATTTCATTATAACGTATATTAATATGATTGGCTTCACGTGATTGTATTTCAGTAGCGTGAATTTTATTCTGTATATCAGTTATTTTCTACAAAAAAAAAAACGAAATAAATTTGTGTTGATTTTATCATTTATAATTTATAAGATTCACTTGTTTCAATGGATCATCAACATTAATTGTTTGGGACAGCAACTTCTGGTATTCTTCAGCAAAGCTGGCAAGTAGTTTTTGATTCTATAAAATTAAATTTTCTATAAAATTATCTAATGAGAATTTGAATAAAATCATCACTCGTTTCTGTTTGAACTTTAATAAATTCTTTAATTTCTCTTTATCGATAATTTGTAGCTGTAGAATTTCTTGTATTTCATTTGGAGTTTTATTTTCATACGAACCAATAATGTTTTCCAATCGGTTTCCATATTTTCGTACC
This sequence comes from Stenodera caucasica, assembly GCA_037414795.1. NCBI lineage: Eukaryota > Metazoa > Arthropoda > Insecta > Coleoptera > Meloidae > Stenodera > Stenodera caucasica. The sequence continues at coordinate 44,166 of JAZBGZ010000079.1, forward strand.
TTGATTTTTTTCAAATTGTCAATTAATTGTTGAATTTCTTCTTTGAGTTTTTGAATTCTTTCAATATTTGTACGATTTTCATTATCGCAGTCTTCAAAAAATGCTTTCCGTTGACCCTCTGTAGGAAAATATGAATTTTATTGGAGAATATAGATGAAATAAAATCAGAAATTTACCTGAAAGTTGTATTTTTTTCTTAATTTCTAAAATTTGTTTGTGTGTAACTGATACAGTTGAATTCTGTTTTGAAATTTTAGCCAATTTATATTTCATTTTTTTTCTTTACTATTTTGACTACAATTCGAAAAATTTTGCGTCGACTTTTATTGATCAAACTCTTGAATAACTATGGAAATTAAAAATGAAGCTATTAAAGAATAACAAGATCACAAAAAAGTCATCTGGAGGAGTAGAAAAATTATAAAATAGGAAAGGACAAATTCTGATTTAATCACCTACAAAAAAATCTCAAATATTTATTAATTATTACTTCAACAGTATACAGAATAATAATGGAGAATATATGCTATACAAATAGAAAAAAAAAATAATGGTTTCAAAGTAAATATCATAATGATTATATAAAATATATAAATTTTCTTGGTACTGTATGTAAATTTTGATTGGTGTAATTATTATTCATGTGTATATATGTGTGTGTGTGTGTGTGTGTGTCTATGTGTGTACTCCATCAACCATTTTTCTATCAAATATATATAAATAAATTCTCCGTATCACCCCCCAAATTTTGATATTTCTTTTTAAAATTTTCAAAGAAAATTCCAACTACATACATACTGTAAATATCATCAAAATCATCTTTTACATTACTATTACTATTATGATTATAAAAAAGGCAACTTGGTCAATATTGTGTTTTATTGATATTACAAAATTATAAAGAAAAATTTTACAACGACAAACAGAAAAAAAAAACGTTTTTAGGAATAATTTTTCTTCATAATTTTGTTTTACCTATAAATTATAACAGAAAAGGTAGAGAACAATTTTAGTTTTATTTACACAATAAAGGAAGCACCAGGCCAATACAAATAAATGCAGATCCCTAACAATGTTTTACCTATTTTTCAAGGTATATTAGCAATGTTATAAACGGAAAAAATTGAAACAAATCCAGAGATGATTTTTTTTTCTCAAAAGTAAAGAGTAATTTTTAGAAAATATCACAATGCTTTCAAAACGAAAAACAGTACAAATGTGTTCTTTAAATCAGGCTGAGTATTTGAAAGAATAGTTTCTCGTTATTAATTTTTTTTTTTTGAAAAAAACCAGAATATTCGAGTTAATTCTGAATCATTTGAAAATAGTAGCTTTGTGATATTTCTAGAATTGCTCTTTTCAATATAAATAGAAAGAAAAACAAAAAATTGCCCGCTAACCAAAATGGCACTAAAATTAGAACAAAAAAAAAAACACTACCATTATTTGGAATGCGTTTCAAAATACGACAAAAATTTTAATTTAAAATTTAACAGATCTCTAGTATAAGCCTTAAAATTAAAAAAAATATAGTGTACCAAAATAAAAACTGAAAATTAATTAAAAATAATGATAAGTGCATGACGGAGCAAATTATTAAAAATGTTAAAAAAAAAAAAAGAAAAGAAAAAACTTTACATATTTTATTCTTATTGAGCATTAAGATGTAGTTATTCTTTTGTGAAATTGCAAAAATTTTAAAATATTAATTTTTTTTGTTTTGTTTTAACGTCAGTTTTTTTTTCTTCAATTTTTGTTTTTTTGATTTAATTATTTTACATATTTTCAAACTGATCTACACGGCGTTTTGTGTTACCTTTACGAATTTCACGCAATGTTTTATACTTATCTCGTCCTTGGCGGACATTTTCTCGATGAATTTTATCCATGGCAGTTTCCTTAGTTTCATCTCTTGATTGTGCCAAATCTTTCTTCAATGCCTACAATTTTTTATATTATTACAAAATATTATTATTATTATTATGGATAATATTTATTCGTTTACCAAAAGTTGATCTTGTAAACGTTCATTACGTTCAGCTAATGTACGTCGATCTTCAACAGGATCAACAATATTTTCATCAGTTGCTAAATCTTTACTAACATCACCATTAATAGTTTCATCATCTTCATCGTGATTATTTTCTTCTAAATGTCCTTTAGTGGCATTAGCGGCATGTTGTTGTTTTAATTCTTCTTCTTTACGACGTGCCGCTTCAACTTCCTCTTGTAAACGTTTCGTTTCATAATCTTTAGCTTCAACTTCTTCTTGAATTCTTTGCACTTCCAACTGTTTAGCTCTAATTTCTTCTTCTAATTTTAATCTTTCAACAGCTTCCATAGTTTTGCTTTCTTCTAAACGCTCCATCATTGCTTGTAATTCATTTTGTTTCTTTTCTAAATCTTCTTTAGCAGCTTGTAATTGTTTTAATTGTTCTTCTAGACGACGTATAATTTCTTGTGCTTCTAGTAAATTTGCTTGATTACGTTCCATTTCTTCTTGTAATGCTTTAATTTTATCTTCATATTCTTGTTGTTTCTTTTCAGCACGTTCACGTGCTGCAATTTCTAATTGTAATTTTTCACGTTGTTGTTGTTTAGCTAGTTTCTCTTCTCTAGCTTGAGCTTTCATTTGTTGTACATCAATTGTATCAGGTTTACGACGTCTCATATATAACTCATGATTACCCATACATAATGATAATATACGTTTATTAATACGTACACGTGGAGCAAAAAATACAAAATCTGGTGCTTTCTTATCAATTGGTTTTATTATGAATTTACGATCATTAAATGATATATTACGAATTTCTGACCATGGAAAACCAATTTTTGGTGTTAATCTGCAAATTATTTTCTTATCAATATTTTAAATAATTATAATAATAATAATAATAATAATAATAATAATAATAATAATAATAAAGAATAATTACGTACTGATCATCTTTTTCATAAATATTAAGTCCTAATGCATCAACACCTAGATATAATTCAGTGCCTTTTTTATTACGAATTTCAAAATAATTGACACCGTACATTTCCAAGTCTTGAGCAATTTTTAAATATTCCATCATTGCATCTTCACGCATCATACCACGATGCTCTTTCCACCAAGTCATTATACTTTGTTCCCATTCTTCTTTAGACATTTTATGTTGATCCATTACTCTATAATAAAAATTATTAAATATTAAAGAATAATAATAACAATAACATATAATCTATATACCTTTGTGGTAATAATCGATCATTAGCTAGAAATCCAGGCCCATGTAAAGTTTTATTATAATCACCATGTCTAGCTTGTACAGCATATGATGCTAATAGGACGGACGTTTCTGGTGGACAATAAATTTCATCTGATAATATTGAATTTTTTACTTGTAAATAAAATAAACGTAATGTAATATCTTGAATTAATTCTTCAGCAACATCTTCAGGATAAAATTTTGCACGGAATTTAAATTGTAGTGGATTCTCCTTCTTTACATCTTGACTCATAACCTACATTAATAATATAAAAAAATATATCATTATAAACAATAAAAATATAAAGAAACTGTCGTAATATATTTCCAATATTACATAAAATTATCATTAAATAGAATTATTTATATATTTATCGTATATTACTCAATAAGAGACAAATTACATCCTATATGAATCAAAACAAAATTATAGATAAAATAATTAACTATTGAGCTCAATTTTTATACATAGATCGAAGAAAAGAATATATAAAATATTATTAAATTTTGATATAAAATAAATAATTATGTAAAGTAATTGGCAATTTTTTTTATCAACCTTGAAACTTCCAAACAACTTCCAATAAAAAAAGAAATTACTGATAATTATTTTCAGAATTTTATTATTATCATTCATTTTTTAATCTTGTTTCTAATTCACACTTGTTCAAATTTTAAAAAAATACTCACCAAATCACTACAATATTCATCATCATGATCAAGAATTTTTAACGAATTAAATAAAATATGTTTGAAACATTCAAATGTTTTAATTAATATTGAATCCTGCCGCATGCATAATAATTAAAAAAAGATCATTTAAATAAGTTTTTTTTTTTAATAAAAAAAGCCATTACTGTCTATCTAGCGTTCTATAGTCCAAAAATAGAAAAATTAATAAATGTAAATTATGGTATTGTTCGAAATATATATACCATGTATGCATAGATGTGGAAATAAGGGAATATACAATAAGAGAATTATCCACTCATTGTAAAATTATTATAGCTTTCTGAATTTATCTATTTAAATTTCATTTTTTTTATCAAATTTTAAAATGTATCAAATTACTACAAATTTAGAATTAGTGTCCTAGAGATAACTACATATGTATAGGTTATACAAAATCACCACACACCAGTTTACCGCTAGGACGATAAACTATGATAAAACAAATAACATATGAGTCATATAATTTAATTTTTATTACTCTAATAAGAACGATTTTGTTTGTATTTCAACACATTCATTTGTCTTTTATTATACCTATGATAATATCACTGATGATCTCTCAGGAATATAAAGATAGTGGAAAAAAAATTACAGAGAATAAAAAGATTTGTTGCTAATTTTTGCTTGAATAATATAGTAGAATTTTTATAAGATATTCATGAATATAAATAATAGAAAATGTTTGGATCTTTGCCAAAATTAAAATAATACAAATTTTCTACAAATTAAAATGTAAACAACTGAAAAATGATGTCAAGTTATAATATTGATAATTGTTAATATTTGTCCAGACAACTAGGTTTTCAAACATTTGAGAAATTCTAAAATAGTACATAATAATAAAAATCTAATCTAACAAAATTGGTAAAAGAAAAAAACAACAAAAAAACAAGCTAATCAATTGTATAAAATATAATCCGAAAATTTTGATATATTGCAAGGAGAAACTTAAAATTTGATAATAATTCATTTTTTCTATTTACCTTTTTATATAATTTAATCCATGTTAGATCTCCTTTTGAATCTGTATATTGCAGACCAAAGAACCATACTTCTCGTAAACCAATTGTTTTTACAACTTGATCAAATAATTGTTTGCCGGATGTTGTTTGCTGAATAGCAAACTCCAATTCGGCATCCATTGTGGTCACCCTGACATTCATCTAAACAAAAAAAAGAGCACAGTAATAATAATAAAATAAGTATTACAATCTTTCAATACATGAAATCATCATGTTAATTATCTTAAATTTAAATATTAGAAAAAAATATCTATAAGCTACCCATATGTTTCCTGTTAATAAAACATAAAAATATAGTATATAAGAATAGATATTTTGTTTATTTAAATAATAATTAAATCAACATTAAAGCTGAAAATTTACTTTTAGAAACATTGAGTTTTTTTGAAATAATCATCAATAATTTTATCGATTGATTAGTAAAGAGGATGCTTATATATCTTTCACTAATACAAGAAAATTAATTCAAGATGATGTAAATATAAAATTTCAACCTAAATATGTATAAATGGAATGAAGGTCGTATTTTATTCAACAATCTTCATAGACTTAATGATGACTTTCATATAATACTAAATTCTAATAATAGAATTTATTTAGAAAACATAAAATTGTTTTTTTTACAATTGAAGTAATAACTCGTACATGAATCAATATATTAATTTATAGATAAAAATTAAGGGAAATATAAGATAGCACCCCGTAACGAAACCGGTTTTTCTCAGACAAATAATCTGTACAACAGACTTTCTGAGTAATCTAAAGTCTAAAGAATCATATAATTTCTGAATAATAATATAAATTTTAATCGTTGATTTAACATGACCTTCTTAAATATTTATTCCCAATACGTGTGAAATAAATTTATACAAAATAAAAACCACTAATGATTTCAAAGAAACAAAAAATTATTAATGTTCTAATATTATTCGATCGTTTTTTTTTTTAAACAGATGTGTTAATGAAACATTCATACACACCTGTTATGTCATCGAAATTTTTAAATGAAAAAATTTCCAGATAACTATGCGTCATTGAACCTAGTTCTTGCATCATTGCATTTTAACTACCAAATTTAAAACGAATCTGATTCATTCTCTTTTAATTTAATCTAAAATTATGTTTTATAGGATCTTCATTTTTATGAAAAATATTGTCATTACTTTTTTTTTGCAAACATTTCGTGGGCGTTATTTGCGACAACACAACCTACATCATTTACTTCATCATTTCTATATTCATAAAACATAATAATCACGAAAATAATACAAAAATCTGGTTATCGATAATTTGAATCAAACGTTGTTATAGATTAGTCACAGTACTGATGAATATTACATGATTGTTTTATGGTTGTATTTTGGAAAAATAACCAAAACCATAATTTAAAAGCAACAGGAATTTTGCTTATATTACTTATTATTTGAAACTCTTGTCAGTCAAGACAACTAAATTTGATTTGGATCATTATCATTATACATCGACGAGGACACAATGTTACCAACTAATAAAAAGGAATTTTTTTACCATAAAAAAATTATTGCATGATTCAACAATAATTAAGAAAATACAACCGTTATCATCTATTTACAATATAATTCTAATGTTGTCATCTCATTATATTTAATGTTTAATAATTGGAAAAAAGGCAAATTCGAATTTTCTCTTGTTTTTCTTTTCGTATTAAAATTGAGTAACCTGAAGTTGTCCACATTCCATATAAGCCAACAAGATTTATATAAAATTTAATAAAAAATATTAAAAATAAATAAAAATACTCACAGACTTCGGCATGATGACCAATTCTTAATACACTTATCTACAAAAAGAAAACGACAGAATTATAATCTAATTGGATATAAAGCTATTAAATTTTATTATAAATCATATAGATGGGCTAATATAATGTAATTTTTTTGGATAATTTTGTATGCAATCGTTTTAATTTGAGTAAAGTAAGTAAAGAGTAATTTAACAACATTAAAGTTGACACGTTTCGTTTTGAAATGTACCTTCATTATAATACAACGATTACAACAAACATGTCTCATTAATTAAATTACCTTCGAAGTTTTATAATTGTGGCTTTATCCGTTAAATGTATGAAATTAGTTGTCAGAAAAACTTTTTTTCTCTATCTTTTCATTCAAATTGAAATTATAATAATTTTAAATTAGGACAATACCGGTACTTGTTGCCGTTCAACTTTTATTACCTATCTGAAGTTGGATACTTACAAAGAAAAAAAAGACAATCTACACAAAAAAAGATGTATAGATTTTTTTCAGTTACAATTAAGTCACTTGAATAAGTGGAGAAATGTAGGTTTTCTCTTATGGAAAAAACACATAAATGAAACTGAAATTTTCAAACTCAAGAGTACACACCCTTTTTACAACACACACTAATAACGGCAACTTTGAGGATAAATATATAAAAAAAATTCAAGGATTGGCAAACTATTCATTAAATAGTTAATATATTTGCCGCTAGAGGTACCAACAGCCACGTGATACAGACGTCATAATACAGGCATAATTTACCATAAAATCAACGGATATCCGGCCAACGATACAAAATCTTTTGCAGCTGAAATGATGAAAATCAGTAGAATTCTCCAATCTTTCATCATAAAACGATTCATAAATCGTTAGTTCCTCATTATAATTTGTGGAAATTATTAGAAAATATAATAATTGACAAATCATTTGAAAATTGCGCCAATAAAAATGACGTACTGTAACAGCACTACCAACTGTATTTTCTCAGGGAACTTTCGATTTCCTAGTAACTTTTTAAGTGTCATGAATTTTTGGTCGACGGTTTAGTCGAATTTTTTATTATTAAAAGGAAAGAATATTTACAAGATCACTATTTGTTCTATAATTTATAATAATTCGTGTGTTTATTGAGTTACGTTTTCTCCAAATTTGGTTATAATAGCTTAAATTATAGAAATTTTGAAAATTTAAGTAAGGGCCCTGCCCATTTTAGGTTAGAATGATCGTTTTATAGATTTTGATTTACATTTTCAGGTTTTTTTATTTCAAGAATTCTATCCCAAGATGTCTTCAGGACGTCCAATCAAATGTGTAGTGGTTGGTGATGGTACAGTTGGGAAAACTTGTATGTTAATTTCTTATACTACAGACAGTTTTCCCGGAGAATATGTACCGACTGTGTAAGAGTTGTTGATTTATTATTATTGATGATAATTTGTCTAAGAATCTAGAGTATTATTTATTTACAGATTCGATAATTATTCAGCTCCAATGGTCGTTGATGGTATATCAGTTAGTTTAGGTTTATGGGATACAGCCGGTCAAGAAGATTATGATCGTTTAAGACCATTATCATATCCACAGACTGATGTATTTTTAATATGCTTTAGTGTAGCATCACCGTCATCATTTGAAAATGTAACATCGAAATGGTATCCTGAAATAAAACATCATTGCCCTGATGCACCAATGATATTAGTTGGTACAAAAATTGATTTACGTGATGATAGAGAAACATTAAATACATTAGCTGATCAAGGTTTAAGTCCAATAAAACGAGAACAAGGACAAAAATTGGCAAATAAAATACGTGCTGTTAAATATATGGAATGTTCAGCATTAACACAACGTGGTTTAAAACAAGTATTTGATGAAGCTGTTCGAGCTGTATTAAGACCTGAACCACAAAAAAGACGACAACGCAAGTGTCTTCTTATGTAAAAGTTTTGTTTTTTTTTAGAGAAAAAAAAAACAGCGAATAATTGGGTGTTTATCTAAATTTCTATATTTTCTGATTTTGTCCTAATTACTGATATAATCAATGACTGAACTGAATTTTGAAAAAAAAACACCCAAGCTCCATGTTTATGATAGTTCAGGGCATTTATAGTCAATAACGACTTCAAAACTATATATATTTTTATCTTGACACATTTAAAAACAAAATGTTAACGATTTTTGTATGAAAATAATTTTTGTGATTAGTTTAACGACATACGATGTCAAACATCGAATTGTCGATAATATCTGTTTGTTATTTTACTTTAAAGAGTAATTTCGATGTTTGACTCTGTATATATATATATATATAAATATTTATTTTTATTTTTTTTGAGATCAAAAATGTGTTTTATATACATCAATATTGAACTAACGCACTTTATTGTAGCAGATTTTTATAAATTTCGTATTAATGTATTTGAAGGAAACAAAATATTTCTATCAGTTTGTGCCATTCCAAACTTGGAAGTGTCTTCTCTTTTGTTAATTTCTATATTTTGTTATTACAGACTGATTTGTCAAAATACTCACTATCAATTCTACAACATTTAATTGTTGAAATTTAAGTATTTTGACATCTTGATATTAAAATCAACGAATCTCTCAAATTATCTTTGTAAAATTACAAGCAGCTTTTGTTTTATAATTTATGAATTTGGTCAAATCTTATATTTATATTCTTTATATTTATTTATATACTTTTGAATTTCAATGTGCTGTATTCAGAGATGTAACTGTTTTTTTTTTTTTTTTTTT
>JAZBGZ010000079.1:66282-98311 GCA_037414795.1 Stenodera caucasica
TCATCAATTCCATAACAATTACATTACCATCTTCAGCAGTTACTTCAACTTGTGTTGGTTTGCCCTCATTTGAAATGAATTTCATTTGTAATCGTGATAATGGATCAAAACCAGGTTGAATTGTTGCTAATGTTGCTTTAACAGCATCAGCTATTGCACCATAATTTGGATCTTCAACCTCTTGACTATTCTCATCGAGAAATACAATACCTTCATTATCATCATTCTCTGGTTCATCATTTACTTCTTGTTTTAATGTTTTCAATGTACATGCTGTTTTATTTAATATATCAGTTTCTGGTGGTAATGTTATATTTTCTGGATCCTCTTCTGGTTCTGGATCTGGTTCAATATATGCTACTTGTGTTACACCAACTAAATCTTCTTCTGTACTCATATCTTGATCAACTTGATTATCTGTTTTTGATAATGTTGTATCAACATCAACCGATGATTGACTTTCTTCATTCGTACTTGAATCAACATCACCAATTTTTGCATGTAAACTTTTTAAATGTTGTCGTAATTTCATGTCACTACTTTCACATTTTTTACGAAAATTGTATGATTTTTCCAACTGAAATTTGCAAGGATGACAAATTTTATTTGGCAAACCATCGCCTTCAAATACCTACAATTGGAGAAAATTTACAAACAATTACAATAATAAAAACAGCAAATTAATTTCACCTCAAGTGCAACACAAGCCATTATTCGTAATGTGAGCGGTATAGGTTCGTCATTATTGAAAATTGGTACTAATTCATCTTCTTTTGTCATACATAAACGACATAATTCATTTAAATCAAGTATTACATCTTGTGTTTCACCAGATTTTTTTCTACTGTATGTTTTCATTGCTCGTTCGTTGTATTGTTTTTTTGAAAATAGGAAATTATAAATCAGATAATTCAGAAATCTTTAAACAAAATGTTCACTACTTTATCAAAATACTATTCATCCAAAATGGCGACCGACGCGAAGTCAATTAGAGGAATTTGACAGAAATCTATATAATTAACAATAATAATTTTAAAATATTTCTATTGAGAATTATAATTCTATCTACCTTGAAACAGCGGAAATCAATTGATTATCAATCAAACGTTTCTTTTATTTGAACAATTGAATGGAGTTTTTTTTTAACGAAAAACTAGCTTTTATCGATCTCCTTCTATGTAGCTTTTAAGGCCAAAAAATAGAGGGCGCGCACTACATCATCATCTCCCACCTTCAACTCATAATTCAAAAAATAGATCTGATATCACTGAATTACTGGATAGATATCGACGATAAGAATTTTATCATGATTAATTTATTTTATGCAAAAATTAACGAAGTAGCTAAAACTGTCACTGAATCGAATTATAAAATAAAAAATAACAATATTCCGAAATTATATAGATTTTTCATGTTATTTTGCAGCACTCATATTTATATTATATGTATTATCGAAAATATTCTTATTTCTTCCAGAATCAGTGTAAAAAAAAACTGTATTTATTCACAACAATATCGTCGTTATTAGTCGAAAATTTCAATTTTGTATCAGGGTAGCATAAAAGCAAAGAGTTATTTGTGTAGAATTAATTCCTAATAATATATAGTGCCATCTCTTAGTAAGAATCTTCAACTACTCAATTTTGTATTTTTGGTTGCATACTTTCCAGATTGTCCTTCAATGTACTCATATGTAATGGAAAAGCGAAATAAAACAAAAATGATTATGGAAAAAATTTTTCAAATATTTTGTTTAGACTGATTTTATGGTGATAAATGATAAATTGTTGTATTTAATATATATTATTCTCGCTTATCATTTCTTTAAATAGACACATAGAGCTCGCTAGCCGTTATTTGTATCTAGCGACATCTAGTATTGTCTATTTTGCTTAATTGGAATATCGTTAAAAATTTTAAAATATGTACAAAAACCAATAAAAATTTAAATAATTTTGTATTAAACTAATTGAAAATAATTAAAATAAATATTAAAAAAGTATCTAATGAATAATTTCATGAAATTTCAATCGAAATAATTTAGAAAATTTCGATGATAAAGTTTGGCGGGCTTTAGTATATCCATACAACAACATACAAGTTGTATGTGTGTTGTTAATGGCCGCAAATGTTTTAACATCTCAATGGACTTGAATGGTGAATGGAAGCATTATTTTAGGTAAATAATGATAAAATTATCGAAAATTAATTAGATTGAGTCATTAATTATAATTTAAATATATAATTTCCGAATTATACAATATAGTTTTAGAAATGTTGATATAGTTTGGGGTGTGATCTATCAAAACTTTCAATGAAACGTTCGTTCTTTTATCAATTATCTCAAATAAATAATTAAATAAATTCAAAATAATATTTGATCAATTGATATTGATACATGTGAAATATTTTTATTGAAAATTTTCAGGTGTAATTTCTATGCAATCGACTTTGAAAAATGACGTCTACAACTACACAATCATTATCATGTTATGCAAGCAATAATAACAAATCAAATAATAGGAGAAATAGTACAGCAACAACAATATTAACAACACCAACGGAAAGTGACGTTGAGAGTGTTGTACCTGACTCAACAACAATATTAGATAAAGAAATGAATCATTTTCATATTGGTGAAGATGTTTTAGTTAAACAAAAAGATGGTCGTTATTATTTAGGTACAATTGTTGAAGTTAGTTGTTTAAGTAAGGAATGTTTGGTGAAATTTGGTGATAATACAGATAGATGGGCAAAATTCAAAACATTAACAAAATTAAATACATCCGAACAAGAGAATTTTATGTGTGTTGTATGTAAAAAATCATCACCCAAAAGTCAAAATGAAATAACAATATGTGATCAATGTGGTAGAGGTTATCATCAATATTGTCATCAACCAAAAATACCAGATGAATATCAGAAAGAAGGTTTATCATTGTTATTTATTAAAAACTATTTAATAATTGATAATATAATTATAGATGCTGTTTGGTTATGTAGACGTTGTTTGAATGAAGAACCAGAAAAACGACATAAATCTGATATTAATAGATATATGAAACGTAAATCAAAAATACATCATAGTCCAACAACCTCATCATCATCATCGTCATCATCATCATCATCGTCAACATCAAGTAGTGATGCTTCCATTTCCACATTAATAACAACACCAAAAATCCTACCATATGATGTAAATATTAATTCATTTAAACAGTTATGTAAAGCAAAATATTTCTTAGGCTATATTTGTTTTCCATAACTAATTATTATAACGGCCCATCAAATAATTATTTATTTATAGTTGAATTCATTAAGTTGGGATACATATCATAGAGTAAATGATGAACATATATATTGTTATTGTGGTGAAAGTGGTGAATGGTATAGACAGATGTTACAATGCGGCCGTTGTAAGCAATGGTTCCATGAGGGTTGTATAGAATGTTTACAATATCCGTTATATTGTGGTGATAGGTAATTATTTTTTTTATCAATAAAAATATTTCAATCAACTTTTATTGTTAATTATTAGGTTTTATGTGTTTGTTTGTTCAATTTGTAATCATGGTAAGGAATTTTTGAGACGTTTAGAAATGAAATGGGTCGATTTGGTACATTTAATGTTATTTAATTTGACTGCATATAATAGTAGAAAATATTATGATTTAGATACAACAATCATTCCTTATATTAATGATAATTGGCATGCATTACAATTACCACCAAAGGTAATAAAATAAATTAAATTCTTTCTAGTTGATATATATTTTATTTTATTTTTTATTTTTATAGATATCAGCAGTAAGTAAATCAGAACGTCGTGAAAATATTTTATCAATATTAACGAATAATCGTAATCGTTTTAAATGTGGTCGTGAAATAAAGAAACGTGTTACAATATGGGGCTTACGTGTACGTTTACCACCACCAGCACCAACAGTATCATTAAATTTTAATGGTCCTGTTACAGAAGATGAATTACGTGATCGATGGCAAGGTAATCGTCGTTTACAATTTCTATCAATTAAATTTGATCATGATCAGTTGTATAATATTAACAATATTAATAATAATAATATTAGTAATAATATTAATAATAATAGTAATAAAAGAAAATTAATACCATGTGATAATCATATGAAAAATGTTATGATGGGTACGGCTTATCAAAATAATAATAATCCATCAGAAACTGATTCGCCATGTCCAAGTCCTGAAGTTGAACAACAAGATGAATATCAAAATCATCATAATAATGATCATTATGATGAGAAATTATTTAAAAATGATTTAACAACAACAAGAGGTTGTGCTAAAAAAAGTGTACAATACAATAATAATTCATCAACAACAACAACAACAACACATATTAATCAAAGACGTAAACGTTTATTATCAATAAATGGACGTGATAGAGTATTAAGAAAACCAAAAAGACGAAATACAAATGATGGTATATGTAATGATGATATAATTGGTGGTTATGCAACAAGACTTAGTTTAGATAATAAAAATTTCAAACAAACAACAACAATAACAACAAATGAAACACTGCCATTAACACCACCATCAATATCATCATCAGCACCACCAACACCACCAGCATCAAGTTCAACAACATCATTATTATCCGATATTAGTAATGATTTTGGTGAGAACTCAAATAGTTTAGATAAAAACTTAATTAATAATAACAATAACAATAATCGAAATAAAACAGGATTAATTGATAATGTTGAATTAAATACACCATATGATACATCTGGTGATGAAACATCATCAAAAAGTACATTAGATTTAATTATACCACCACCAAAAGATTTCGAAGGTAAAAATAATCCATTTTTAACATTATTGAAAACAAATGGACAACAACAGAAAACAAAGAAACTGAAAAATAAGAAAAATTCAATTACTTTACCATTACCATTAACAGCTGTGATACCTGGTAAGCCATTAATGAGACCAACAAAAAGACAACTTAGTGAAAAAGATATATTTATTGGACCAAATGGTGAAGTGAAACGTAGACGTTTACGTAGAAATCGTACAAATTATTTAACAAATAATAATAATAATAATAATAATAATAATTGTGGACAAACAGCTAGTAAAACAGCTACTGTATTACCAGTTAAGCCAGATGCTAAAGAATGGAAACAATTAACAACATCATCATCATCATCAACAACAACAATAACACCTACAACAACAAATATGGATTATAGTTTCAATGGACGAAAATTACGTCAGCGACCTGATAAAATACAAATTGACAAAGATAATAATGGTAATGGGAATAATAATAATACAACAAAAATTAATCAAAATAATAATAATAATAATAACAGTTCTAATGGTAATTTGAAATCAGATGATATAAATATGATTGATTTGAAAAGTTCAGTTAATATATATTTTGGTGCTGCAAATCGTATAGCTGCTGGTGAGAAATTTACAATAAAAGCCAAACGTATTGGACCTAATGGTAAATTGGAATTTCTAATTGAATGGGATGGACCAGCTAATGGAATGACATGATTTATTTATAAAAAATGCAGTAAAACGTATTTCAGTATAAATAATTTTACATTTATTTGAAGTTGCTATTCAACTATTATTTATTTGTTTTATTTAATGTTTAATTGACTGCATTTATTGAAGAAAGAAAAAAATTAAGTGATAAATGTCTAGATTGTATTTTAATTTTGAAGTAATGAAGTTTTATTGGAATTGTTGAAAGAGAAAATTTTGTTTTTGTACTTATCGAAAAAGAAAAGAAAATGTGCAAAATTTCTTTCGGATTATATTTCAACCAAAGATTATTCTAATTTTGGCAGACTCTATTACTAATTTTTAACTCTAATCGTATTTATTTTGGGTAATTTTAATAATTAGGCCTTGAATGTTAATATGATGTTAGATGTTAAGGGATGTTGTAATTATGTGAATGGGCTTCTTTTAAATTTATTGAATAAATATAATCGCAATCCCTTGAATATGAAAATCAAATAGGTTTTTTTTTTACTTATAATAATGATATTCGAGGGGTGTGATTTTTGCCTTCAAGATTATTCTAATTATTTAGTTTTTTTTTCGGAAAAATAACAATAATTACTGCCAAAAATATCAATGAGTCACTGCCAATTTTTGATTGTAGTATTTTCATAGAAACAAAACAGTTGTATAATAATTTTTTTTGTTAATTAATTATTTCTCAATTTAGGAAATTATTTTATAATGTTGTAATAATTAACTTTTACATTTTATTCCGTTTTGAATTAGTTCATTTTCTTATTTGTTTTAGTTAAAAATTAATTAGCGCCTAGTTTTTGTGTCTGTTGTGATTTTTCTCTTTTTAGTTCTAGTCTAGTTAGCGGCATTCATTGACCATAATTGCCTTTTATTATTAATTGCATAACTTAATTTACAATAATTTAAAGTAAGATTCAATTCCATATTTAATCTTTCAACTCCAAAAAAAAAAAAACAACAAAAAAACTAACAGACCGTAAGGCGTTATCATTATTATTTGAATTAATTAATTTAGTTATCTTTGTTTAAATTATTTCAATTTTGGTCTGAACTACTATTTTAAAATGAGACTGAAGCCTGTAAATATTGTAAATCGTTTTTTAATTTTTTTTCCTCTCAGACTCAAAGAAAAAATTAATAATAATAGAGATCATTTCATTCTGTAAATAATTGTAAAATTAACAAAGAAAAAACAACAAAAAATTCACATAATTTCTGTTTGTGAAGAGAAACTGGTTATTTGAAATTGATGATTGTTGGAAACTTGTCAGTTTTAACGAAATACCAATTTTCATCAATCAAAATTTGTATTATTGTTAATCTAAAAGAAAAATAAAAGTAATTGTATATAAAAATTATCAGAATTATTCGCATATGAACGACACTGATTTAAATTATTTTCAAAGGATAATATAGGATTTTTCGTCAATCATTTTCATTTCCTACTGTATTTTTATTATTCAAATTGCCAAGCATGAAATTACAATTATTCACAAAACCAAAAACCACATTTTCAATTTTCATGCAACTTTGACATTCAATACTTTGTATGAAATTCAATTTCCAATTAATGTATTTTTATTTTATTTTCCAAGGAAACTCGTGCAGCGAAAATCGAGCACATTTTAGTTTATTATTGGAATAAAAGTACCATGATTAAAATTATCAACTAAATTTTAAAAAAATAAAAGAAAAAATCATGGCAATTTTTACTCCAATTGTTTTAACATTAACTAGAAATTTTGGAAGCATCTCTTGGTATTTCACGTTCCATACTCAAATTAACAAAATAATAATTAACTAATAATAATATAAGTTTCAAGTATCTTAAAAAAAAGAGAAATAATTAGAAAAATGTTTGAATTGATACTAAATTAAACAGAAACAAATAACAGAATTGTACATTTATAAGTAAAATTTGCGTCAAAAACTAGCAAATTTTCAAATAGAAAAAGAAGATTGTAACATAATATTGCACTTTTCTCAATTAATTTTTGCTTTAGAAAAAAAATAATGATTAAAATTGTTTGGATTTTCTGCTTAACCAACAAATGCATAGAATTTTAAGTAAAAATTAGTATACAATTGTACATCAACAGTGTACATTTATCAGTATACGTGTTGTATTTTGACAAATAAAAATCGAAATATCACTTAATTTAAGGTGATAATTCTTGTGCATGCATTGGATCATAACCACAGCTGCTAGCATCATAAGCTGAACTTTGATCATATGCTGAACCCATTGAATAACCCATAGAATCTTGTGGTGGAGCTGGTGACATCATTGGTGTTGGCGTACCACTATATGGTGATGCACCAGCTGCTTTTTTAGCTGCATATAAATTAGCTTCCTCTTGTGCTTTACCAATATTCTTTTTATATCGAATTCTTTTATTACCAAACCAATTTGATACTTGACTCACTGTTATACCACATTTACGTGCTAATTCCTCTTTAGCCTCTTCACTAGGATAGGGATTTGATAAATGCGAATAAAAATATTCATTTAGTATTTCTGATGCTTGTTTACTGAAATTTCTACGTTTACGTCTAGCATCTAAAAATCTTGAACGTAATATCATAACAGCTTCACATGTTGATTGTTTTAACTGCATTTGTATTGAACTGAATTTTTTATGTATTATTTGAACCATACGTTCAATTTCTTTTGGTGTTATCGGTCTTGTACGTGATTGTTCACGTAATAAATTCATTACATGTGTTGTAAATTCATTACAGGCTTGTTCATACTTCTCCAATTCTTGATGGTAAATTTGACGAATTTGTGCCAATTTGGCACGATAATCTGAATGTTCGATTGCATTATCAGGTTGGCCAGCTTGAGCAGCAGCTGAACCTGAAGCTGCAGCTCCAGCGCCACCGCCCTTTTCAGGTCCTAAAAAATCAAAATCATTTGAAAATAAAATTGATTGAATTAAATAACAATTAACAATAAAAGATTACCTGCAACACCTTCAGCAATCAGCATATTATCTAAACGCATCAATTGCGGATCAGGTGGTTCTTCTTCTTGAGTATTCCTTAAAGACAATACTGTTTTCTCTTTAATTTCACATAATACTGAAAATAATGCCGGTTTCATTCTATGACAATTTAATGTGTGTTTTCTAGCTTGGGCTTCATCAAGACTTTGATCGGTGATATTCATTATTTGTTGTAGAATTTCACCAATATCCTGTTTGCGTGGTTCATTCTCACCAGATTGACCCTCACCTTGTGGATTCATACCATAGGGCTGTGGCGGCATCAAACCACTACCAGTATGTGCCATCATTCTAGCTGGATCATCCATTATATTTACTACAGACTCAGATCACTTTTACAAATTATTATTATTTTTTATCAATTCAATACGAAAGATACACTTTCAATGAAAATTATTGCTAATTTGTTTGAAAAACTCACACAAAATATAAACAAAGCGACCAATGATGTTTACAATGAGATAAGAAATGATAAATCGCATGCGCTGCGGAGGACTCCTAAAATTTTATAGATCTGTTTTTCAATTGTTCATTTTTTTATTTTAATTGCAGTAACTAGAAGTAACTACAAATGACGTCATCGCAATTACACTCTCAATTTCCATAAATAGACTCAAATATTTACTTTTGCAATAAAGTATCACCAACAAATCATAATTAAGACAGTTTGTTGTTTTAAATATTCGTAAATCTATTGAAAGAAAGCGAAAATACTACAATTTACAACTCACCATAGTCACCATTACCAACAGAAAAACAATTAATGTTACTAAATTCAATAGTTATCTTATAATCGGATAGATGTCGTGAACATAGTTATATAACCAAACTTTCAGTTTGTAGGTTATCTGGAAATCTTTAATTTCGTAAATACGAAATTTAAACAATCAAAATTCTCATAAATTTCTAATAATATTTATATAAATCAATCATTTCGTTTATTTTGTGTATAAATTATTTTGTTTATATTCTCAAAATATGTGTGTCAATTTATTCTTTTAATTTCGAAGAATTTTAACTTAAATGGCAACAAAATCAGTAGCAACGGCAACTGTAAGAGCAGTTGCTAAAAGAAAAGTCTTTGCAAATCGTGCAGCTTTAGTTCTTGTTGGTATATTATTTTATTTGAATTACTTTTATTGATTGATTTTAAATTTTAGACTTCTACAGCTGTAAAACGAGTTAAAGAACTTCTTGAAGATAAAACGGATTATGTAACTAAATATAAGACGATTTATTGTTTTCAATCTAATAAGTAATGTACAAATTGTAGGTGGGTCTACGTATTGGGGTAAAACAACGCGGCTGTAATGGTTTATCGTACACTTTAGATTATGCTATAACCAAAGGTAGAGTACCTATATATTATTTAAATTGTTTATTTACTGGTGATGATTTTAGATAAAATGGATGAAGAAGTGGTTCAAGATGGTGTTAGAATATTTATTGATAAAAAGGCACAATTGACACTATTAGGTACTGAAATGGATTACGTACGAAATAAATTGAAATCGGAGTTTGTTTTCAATAATCCGAACATAAAAGGAACATGTGGCTGTGGTGAATCTTTCAATGTTTAAAGTAAATAGTCAGATAAACAAATTAGAAATGAATTAGATTATTTATTATGAGATTAAAAAAAGAAAATTAAATAAAGATTATAATAGTTTAGGTTGCAATTTTAAAGTTGAAATATCTAAAATTTTGTCATTTTTCCGAATCCTTATCAAATTATTATTTTGTTGATGTGTATTTTTATTTAATAGATTATATTTTTTCATATATTCAACTGTTGCAAATGAAAATTCATTTGGTGTTGAACGATTACCACCTCTATTACCGTTATTAGATGGTAAAATATTACAATTTTTTTGGGGCTCATTCAGTTTAAAATTAACCAATTGATCATCTGGTAAATATTTCATTAGTAATTGTTTTACAGCGAAACTAACTTCAGATGGTTTATATCCTAATTTTTTATGATCGTTCGTTGTAACTCCAACATCTTTTAAATAACGAATCGTTGCTTCTTTCACTTCTTGTACAGTTTCTTTTAAATCAGGATTTCGTCGATTATTTGTATTTTGTAAACGAACTCGTTCCAACATATTATTGACTTGTCCCTATAAAAATTCATCTCAAATTAACTTAAATTGGAATAAATATCAAAAATATTACCATAATATCTTCATATAATGTCGTTCCAATTTCCTCAACTTCATCCTCACTATAAATTAAATATGCATAAATGAAAATTTTACAAACTGAAGAAAAATACTTACTTTGAACTTTCATAATCTTGAATTTCTTCCATATCAATTCGAATACTTGGTGTTGGACTAGGACACGTTTCACGTACATCAATTGATTGTTGAAAATTCAAAAATAGTTCATCTTGATCATTATCATTTCCAACACTATCACCAGTTTCAGCAATTTCCTGAATTTTCGGTTCATAATCCTGAAATTTGCGTAATTTTTGTGGTCGAAATGATACTTCAAAACTTGTAGTTTTCAAATCGATTGAGAATTTTTTTGGTACTCCATCATTACGAGTTTGTTGTTGTTGTTGCTGTTGTAAATTATTTGTGGCATTATTTTGTATACAATTTTGTAAATTAAATAATTGTTGTTGTAAAGAGATAATTTGTTGATTTTGTTGTTTAATTATCTCGAAAAGATCTTTGAACGTTGGCTCTTTATCAATAGGTTGATTTCGTTCCAAATCAAGTTTAGGTGGTGATTTATTATTTGAATCTAAAAAATTGCTACAAGTTATCGACTTATCAACTTTTCTCCTAACTGGAATAACATTACACGGATTGATCTCTGAATTATTTTTTATAGCATTACTCGATTGTATCTCGTGATTATTACAATTACGACAAGATGAAGTAGGATTAAAATTTACATTTTCCAATCGTTTTGAACTCTTGGCTGTGAATTTTTCTTTAAATTCACGAAAATTCCTACCAAAATCTATACTCTCATCAACTTTACTAGAACCACAATCATTCTGTTCCGGATTTTTAATTACATTTTGATCCAAAACACTCAAATCTAATTCACGATTTGGTATATTTGCCAAATAAATATGCTTGAAACTTTTACCATTTAAATCAAATCTCTGTTTATTATATTCTTGTGGTACATTCTCTTTATGTTCCAAAGGAGTTGGTGTAGTTTCATTTTTATTCAATAAGAGATTATTGTTTGAAGAACCATGAAAATGGACACGTTTTGTTGGTAAGGTATTTCTCAAAAAGATTTCATTGTCATTTAATTTTTGACCAACTTGTCGATTAGTTTTCAAATTAGTTAATGTTGGATTTGACATAAATGGTGGCTTTTCAGTTGAAATTATTGAAATTTCTGGTACAGATAGTGGAGTAAAGTTAACCTATAAGAAATTTTCTCGAGTTAATTTCTAATGAATTTCATAAAATAGATTACCTTTTGGAATCTTGTAGGTGTTGGTGGTCGCCGAGGAGCATCATAAAATGAATCCATGATCGATTCTTCAAATTTCTTTAATTAATCGCTAAATGTTTTCTTTATCAAATAACAAAAAGCAACGAAAAGTTTTGAAATTGTAACTGACACTGGGGATAATCAGTATAGCCAATTTAAATCTGAAAATAACTGTTAACGCGTTAGCTAATTGTAGCGTTGCTTGCTGCAAAAGCGACCTCCAAGCTAGATGGAGAAATTCAAAACGATTGCAAAATTTAAAATTTTTTATTTATTATTAATTTCTAATTACAGCAATTTCAATTGATTTCCCTGTTTTATTTTCATTAATAATATTATTGTTTGGTATTAAATAACAAAACACAGTACCAATAAATAAACAAATTGCAACAACAATAATCGGAATTTCACAATAGTCATCCATTAAATAACCGAAAAATAAATTACTAATAATTGCACCAATACGTCCACAAAACATAACTAAACTTAAACATACACCAATAATATCTGTTGGGAATAAATTTGTAACTAAACTACCAATTGCTACATTACCAATTATCATTGTTGATTGAAATATTGATGTTATAATTAGATTTTGTATCGATGAATTTATCCAATAAATCGAAAATGAGCTAATTGCACCAGTTAACATTGAGAAAAAGACGATCAATTTCAAATGAACTTTAGTCGATATCCAAATAGAAACTACACTACATAATAATGAAATTAAACCAATTATCAGTGTATTGATAATAACCGAATCATCAAGAGATGATTTACAGTTGGTCGTTGTTATTTCCATTTTTGTCAATTGTTTTATTGTAACAGTACTATTAGGATGTTGATGTTCATATAATTGGAAGCGAATCAAAAATTCTGGCAACCATAAGCCTAAGCCATACAAACTGAAATTATTGTTATTAACAAATAAGAATATCTACTTAATTATGTTATTATAATAATGAAAATTTACCCAAATAGACTGGAAAAACTGACACCACACGATAGAGCTGTTGATGATAGTAATGGTGGTAGAAATAATTGTTTGAATTGTTGGAAAATTCGATTCACAATTATCCTAATTTTTCCAGTATCCTCTTCAATTTCATCGAATTCAGTTTTACGTTGATTTCTCAAATCCATCACTGGAAACTTATCACTTGATTGATTCGTATTTGTTATGAACATCAATTTCAAAATATTCAAAGTCTTCTTAATTTGTCCCCGATTAAAACAATAGATTGGTGTTTCTGGTAAATAGATTAACATCAAACCGGCGATAATTTCAGGAATTGCCATAATTATCAATAATAAACGCCATGAATTTATTATAAGAATTGAAAATTGCAAATGAATACTAATTGGTAGAATAAGCCACGATATTGATGGTAAAATTAGATAAGCCAATGTAAAAAATAAGCCTAGAATACATAAAATCGTTGAACGGTGTCCGATTGGCTGGAACTCGGCTAAATATGAGAATATAATAGTGGCTGGTGCACTTGAGAAGAAACCGTTCAGAAAACGGCCCACAATCAATAATGGGATATTCTGGAAGATTGCAATTATTATTGTCAAAAAGGCGTTTGTTAAATGGGAGATGAATAAAGTTGGCCGACGACCGAAATTATCAGCGATTATTCCCCAAAAGAAACAACTCAAACAACCACCAAACAAAAACGAAATATTCAAAATGCCCAATTGGAATGACGTCAAATTCAATTCACATTGAACAGCACTAAATATGTAACTCGATAAATTACTTTGAAGACCAACACTTAATAAACTCAATGCGCAAACTGTTAAGACTTTATAATGGAATTTACCGTAACCTGCGAACAATTTCTTTTTTTATTTTAAACTACAAATAAAAAAAAATAAAATAAAATTCAAATTACCTATTTTTGTTAAAGCGGTTTCAATATCCATAATTTATAGATTATAGGAAGCTTCGAAATTGAATTGATAATAACGAATGAATGCGAAAACAATCGAGCAAGAAGGTAGGTATTGGCAATGTTTTATAAACAAATATTATGAAGTAATACAAACAAGTAATTGATGATGATCGATAATTTTCTTGATGGAATGTGGCCAATGAACCGATAAACACAAGAATAAATTCTCCTTCAAGTCCTCTAAGTGGAAAAATTACAGTTTTTTTTTCGAGAAAATGGTGATAATTTATAGTGATCAATAATAATTGGATTTAAATAGTTTACATAGATTAAATAAGCAATTAACACATCTTGATTTATAGAATTTTTACCCTAGAAACAAATAGAGTTGTTTGCCATTGTGTCTACCAGTCGATATTGATTAAGAAGGCAACATCGATATCAAGATCGTGATTTTAACAGAATTATAATTTGATGTTCTACAACTCCTCACCAATTAGCGTTACAATCGTTTACTTAAAGATTTGCGAAGAAAATACAATTGTAGGTTTTTCTTAAATATTTATTCTAACATCACTACTTATGACTTACTTTTGAAATTAATGAAAAAATATATAACAGCCATACATTATAAATTATGTTACAATAATTATTTACTACATATATATTGTTGTGATATTATTATATACATATAGTAAAGGAAAATCTTAAATAGTCGTAACAGACAATTTAATTATTTTCATTTCAATTTGCTCATCATTTTTTCGAAATTAATAATTATAATAAAAAAAGGATATAGATTTCTCAGTATTCATGAATTAATCGCTTCTTTATTTTCATCTATAAATGGAACTTATATACGAATTAAATGAAAATAATTTTGGTAAATTTTAAGTTATCTTAAATGTTATATAATAAATCTATATAACATCCATTTATTTATTTAAATATTATTAATTAATATATTTTTTATTCAATTATCATAATTTTTCTTCAATGTTTGATTAAATATATCTTGGACAACTCCACAGATTATAATTATGAAAATAATTCATGTTAAAATTTCGTAAGAAATACGTTATTGCTAATATAGAAAATACTTAATCAACATAATGACCCATTTTTACTTTTTTATTTAAATTTTTTTAATCTAGAGTAAGCGTTAAAATTTTAAAAATTAATCAATAATATATACAAGTTTTATCATTTTGTTCTGGTTCTATGTAAAAAAAATAAATTTTACATTACAATAAATTGAAAATGAAACAAATTGCAACTTGCCATTTGCTAATTTTTATAAATATAATAAAAACGAAAAAATTTCAATTTGTTTTTTTTAGTGTGTAAGTAGAGGAAAAAAATAAAACATATACTATGCAATCCATGCATTAAGATTTATCAATCAATGACATTAAATTTCAGTTATAGAATGCTAATTTCTTAAATAAATATCTCAAAATTGATCTCTAAAATTAAAACAGACACAATAGGCAAAAAAAAACTCCATAAAATATTGAGATCAATTTCGAATAAAAAATATTCTATTTTATTAAAATATTAACAACAATAATATTAGTGATAATTGTGTACGGGAATTTTTACATTTATGATTATTACTATTATTATTATTATCATTATTATTAATATTACGTGTAGAGAAATGGCAGCACTTTAGTGGAAAATTCCGAAAATTCATCAAATTTCATTACACATACATTTTTATATTTCAACTATTTACAGAAATGATAACATTATCAAAAAAATAAAGATATCTATATATTTATAAAGAACTTAATGAAACATCCCACCCTAAGACCATAATGTACATAAATATTTTATATTACAAGCTACATCAAGTAATAGGGGGTTTGGTAAATATGACGAAATTCGATAAAACTTATGAATTTTCGTGGCACAAAACAAAAAATTAATATAACCACCATCATATATTATTTTTTAATTAACTATCAATTCAACATAATATTTTGTGTACTAATTTTTTTTTTTTTCGTTTTCAATCTTTTTCAATATTTAAATGCCTAAACTTAAAAATATTATTAATATTAATATTATTATAATTATTATTGTTATTATTAATTGCTAAACCCAATTATTTCTGTACATTTGACATTCAACAAGATAATTCTATATACAATAATCGTGTATAAAAACTTAGTAAATTAATACGAATAGCAATAATTATTATTATCATGATAATGAGAAAGAAAAGAAAAAAAAACAATATACTGTGTTGTGTAAGACAAAGAATATTACCACATTTTGGAAGTCTCAAAATTAGTATTTGAGTCACAAATTAATAAATTCTAATTGATAAAATTAAACAAAGATAAATACATGTTGTAGATTTTTTTGTTGTCGCTTATAAATTTTTTTCTGTAAAATATACACGCATACGCACTCATTACATATACATTCTTATTATTATATTGTGTAGTCATTATAATGAACCTTCAAATGCAGCCATAACGTCACTTTGCATATTCATATCGATTTTGTTCGCAAGCTATTTATATAAAACAAATAAAACAAATTTAATTAAAACAAAAAATCAGATTAAATTATTTAAAATGACTACGTACCACTTCCCGTCTTCGTCTTTCTTGTTCTTGTAATCTTTGACGTTCACGTTCACTTCGTTCCGAACCTGAACTTTGTGAATTTGGTGAAATACTACCTTCTCCAGGTGATGATCGTAATTCTTCAACACGCTGATTTGATATTGCTGGTTGTTGATGGTCGGCTACAGCTTTCCTAAAAAACAACAAACAAAATCTATTAATAATCAATTAATTAATATCCAAAAATTTGAAAACAAAATTGAAAGTCTTCAATTAATTTTTAAAATTAATATTCAACAAAAATTGATAGATTTGATTGAAAAAAATTACCTGGCTTTCTCTAATGCATCTTCCTCTTCACGTTCTCGTCTCCTTTCATTTTCAACTCTTAAACGTTCTTTTTCGGCCTGTTGTTTTTGTTGTCGTTTCAATTCTAAATTTTCTAATCGTTGTTTTTCACGATCAGCCTTTTCTTTAGCTTTATTTTGGAAAGCTTTAAAACTATCCATAACTTGTTGTCGACTACTACTTGTTGTACCAGTTGGTGTTGTTGCATTTTGTGGTGATGTTGCTTTAGCTAAACTAGACCATGAACTTGCATTTTTAACATTTTGTTGTTCTTGTTTTGTTTTATTATATGTTGCTGATGATGATGATGTTGATGATGACGATGTAGTATATGATTGTCCATGTCGATTATGATCAATTGTTGTTGATTTACGTTCCAATATTTCATTTGATGGTGGTTCAGATTTTATATGTTGTTGTTGTTGTTGTAATGTTAGTGGTTGTTGTTCTTTTTTAGTTTGAACATTATTTATTTGTTGTGGTAGAGGGTCAAACATCGATGGTATTGTAACATTTAATGGTACACCGCCCATTGATGTTAAATTATTATTATTATTATTGTTATTATTTGTGTTCATATCATATTCTGCTTTAATACCAAAACCATTATTAGCTGGATGTAATAAATTTTGATTTGTTTGCATCAAATTTGGATCATTCTGTAATGAATTATGTATCGGATGGACAATCATATTATTACCCATTTCCATTGGTTTAATATCAACCATATTTGATTGTAACATTGGATTATTTAAATTAATTGGTGTTGTTGTACCAAGTGGTTGTTGCTGTTGTTGATTTGTTAATGATGGGATTGTTGATATCATTCCTGTTGCTGTAATAGCAGCATCTAATGATTCATTCTTAATGATATCATGTTCCAAACTAGCCAATGATTGTTCTAAAGGATCTGTATACGTATTTGTCGTTGTTAACGGTGATACAACATTAGGTTTTGGTTTATCGGGAGATGGTGTTGGTAATGATGCTAATTTAGGACCTTGAGATTGTATTGTATTTGAATTAATATTTTGATTTGACATTGATTTATCGTTGCTTGGTATTATTGATGTTGGTTGTTGTTTGTTGATTAAATTAGAAGATATTGATGATGGTTGTTGTTGTGGTGGTGGTGGTTGCTGTATTGATGGTATTATTGCATTTGTTTTATCCATTACGTTTGTGTTACTATGATTTGGTACATTTATTATTGATGTTATTGGTGCTACTTGATTATTCTGGAGGCTGGTCGTGTTATTTGCTGATGATATAGCAGTGTTGGGTGCTAGGTCCGATTTCTGAAAATTAATCAATAGAAACACTAGTTTTATACAAAAATTGAAAATAATAAAGTAAGCATTCTCAATATAGATCAAATCATAAAACTAATAAAATTATAACGCAATAGTATATTTTAATTTGGGATATTATCTTACTTTGAAATATTGACACCCACCATTCATATCATTAATATTAAAATAAAATAAATTAAAATAAAAGAGCAAAGACTTACCATTGTCGGTATATTTGTTGCATTTGGATTTGGCGATTTTTTCGTTTTCTTTTTGACTTGTCGTGCATTTCCACCTATAAAACTCAATAATTTAGATGAGCGTACTTAAATTAATAATAACAGCCTTGAGTATTTCTGAGATCTCACCACCACTTTCGATAATTTAGTTTTCGACTACTAAATCATATAAACAAAATTAAATGATTTCAATATAACAAAGAAATAAATAAAAAATTACAATAGAAATATATTTATATTAAAAGTTTGCCAAGTACATAGAAACAAAATATTATAAAAGAACAATATCTGAAAATACATGTGCAAATTAAAATAATTAAAAAAAGTTCAATCAAGTGAGTTCTCGGTATGTATAACCACACCAATTTTTATCATATTTTCTTCTTCTTTTTATCAAAAACTTAACTAATTATGAAGAAATAGAGAGAAGAGAGACAGGTGATAATTACATAGTTCTGAATCATACGTTTCTTTTGTTTTTCTTTCAGAACAAATAAGAAATGACAATTAAATTACATATGAAACTTATATACATTTTACATCACAACGAAATATTTCTTTAATTTTTTAGTGATATGAACAACTTTCGTAGTCTACTTTGTAGTTTTAAGAAACCTAACCTGACTTGCCTCTAATTTGAATTATTGAATATTTTTCCGAATTTTTAGATGTTTCATTCATTTTTTTTGTTATGTTTTGTACACAACCCCCTGAGTGCAAACAATGTGAATGGAGGCCAGCCAAAAATTTTAAAAATTACAACAAAACCTAGATTCAAAATTAGAAACAATAACCATACAGGAAGATGATAATCAAAAAAATAAATAGTGTTTGAAAAATAATAATTATATGAAAACACAACGTGTAATCTGCAGAACTTTTAAATTGAAATTTTAATAATTCAGCCGCCACACACATTGTCTGCATTTGTTGTAGCGCGAATCTATCACTAATTCTAATTTTTTTTTTAAATATTTGTACTTGGAAAAAACGTTTGAAATCGTCACAAATTCGACGATTAAGGAAAATATAAAATGAAAATAAAAACGAATCGCGAAAAGTAGTGGTGGTGGTGTGGTAAGACCTCTCAATCTGTATGGTTGGTCCGCTGCTGGCAGACTCCACACATAATATGCACTCAAGGCTATCACTAAAAAAGAAAAAAAAAAGAGGAAAAACGAACAACCACTCTAATCAATTATTGAAAATCTAACAAACATAAATAATTTTAAATTATATTATTTTTAAATAGTATAAATATTAAAATTGTTTAGAGTGATTATATTATAACAAAATTTTGCTTTGCGTCCAAGATTAGGCTCCTACAACTTATGGTGTAAGACGACATTATGTAACATGAATAAGCAAATTTTTATTCATTAGAAAAGAGGAGAAAAATAATAAAAACACTTCAATTTCTTCATTTTAATTTAAAATTATAAATAAATATTTGCAATAGTACCTATATGAGATAAAAAAAATCATTGGATTGTATCTCTCCGAAAAACATATATTTACATGGAAATTAACGAGCACCAATCAAAGATGCACAATTCAATTACACAAAATGTCGTTTTCTTTTTGTTTTATAATTAATATTTTATAAATGAGAAATTATTCAATTTATTTATACAACTGTTTATTTATGGTTTCATTTGCTAAAGTTTTCAACATTTAATTGTAACACAGCAGTATTTCTTTCCCAATCAATTTATAAAGCAGCTTTAAAGTGCCCACAATGTTCACTTTACATTATAATAAACTAATCTCATAACATGATATTTCATGGGTGGATATTCAGAAAAACAAAGCTAGCATTGAATAAATTACTGCCAAAAATTCAAAACGAATCAATATTATACTCATGAAGCTGTGATGTTTAAAAATTTTTTATAAATATTTCGTTCAACAAAAATTAGACTAATATAAAAGTGTCGATCACGGATTAGAGAAATAATCAGTCTTTTGAACTGTTATAAATAAAATCATGTAAGCTTCTTTCTATTTTAAATAATAAAAAGTGTAATAAAATGTTTCAATTGTAATATTTAATTGGTTTTTTTAGTTCTACTTATTAATTAAATGGCAACGCACAAAAAGAAATATGGCATTATCCGAAAACACAATGCCCACATTTCCTAGTTTTCTTATTTTGAATTTAAAATATTCAAAGTTTCAGATGAACTATTTTTTGAAGATTTTTATCAATACTGCAGTGGCGTTTGAATACTTCAAATTTTCTACAAAACCCCAGCCAGAGATTTCGAATTTTATTATTTATTATATTAAAATCTAGAGCATAATCTTGGTTAATTTTTTATCAATTAGAATAAATAATTGCACAATGTATGCATGTTATTTATGTTTCTTACATATATAAGTGAGTGAACACTGACATTGAATTGTTTCAATTTGTTCAGTTGTAATGAATTTTTAAAGAGAAAGAAATAATAACAAGAATACATTTTTTTTGTATTTCAATATTTTATAGGGCGTTTACTCTATTAGTAAATTTATTTGCTTGAAATCTTGGTAGGGTTTATTTCCTAATATAATAACGCCCTCTACATATAGGTACTAAGTATTGTAGCAAAACTTGTATTTTACTTTAATTTATTTGGAATATCGTATATACGTATATATAGGTATATTTATATATACACATAACGAATTTTCGTTTACGGAATTAGGATGAATGGAAATTGTTTTTTTTTTGCCAATTTTTTAAGCTAACCTGCTTCACTGTCACTTGAATCGCTAGAGCTGCTCGATAAACTGGAGCTGCTACTATCCGAATCAGAACTGCTTGAACTAGATGACATACGACCTGATGGACCACCCGTCCCTGTTGGATCTACTCTAGATTCTTCTGAAATAAATAAAAATCAATTAATTTATTGTCATTTTATTCAGTGTGTATGTTTCTTTTTCGGGTAGAGTAATACCTTTTTTCGGTGCTTTAGCTTTTGAATTTCCTATTTTATCGGTAACATCCATCAAACGTTTTTCTAATTCTTGTTTCTTTTCAGCCATTTGTTCGTCCTTTGATTTACCAGGCATTTTTTTATCTAGAACATATGAATAGTTGATTAGATTACAACAGGATAAGTTCCAAATGTTTTTGATAATGTCCATTAATACGTTTATAATGCAAAAAGCTTTACGTCAAAAAGCAATCAATAAATTAATACTGTACGAATATTTTTCTATTGAATTAAATCAAAATCAAACCAGAACAAAATGGAAAAACTAAGCTTTCAAATACAAATCGAATGATTTATCTCATATGTATGGATGTTCCTTCCTCGGATGTTCACTGTACAACTAGTTCACCGCTACCTACAAAGTAGAACAAAATATATTTTGCAATGTTTAATGGAAGCACCTGAACTCGATAAACCGGAAGTATTCAAAATTAATATTAACTTTTGAATTTGCATACTATATGCATGTAAACTATTGTTCAGTGGACATCTGGTATATAAATCAAGCTAGTTCCCCCTCAATAAACCAATTCTTCCCAAAATATAATCAAAATCACCATAATAATAAAAAAAAAATTGAAAATAATAAAAATTGTTACAACCAAAACCACGAGCACCAACGTCTACCATGCTTAGAATTGTATATATATAAAAGAGTAGTTCCAATTACATACGCCTGTAACATGCCTACCGTTTATTTTATATTTTTCAATTGATTGTAAGCATGTTACCCTGGTCTCAGCGGTCTGGTGTATACACAAGCCGACCGGTAGACGTTAAGTAATGGAACTTACAGTAAGGCTTACGTGGCTTTTTACGTAGACACGATGCTACATAACTCTCCAATTCTCGTAAAGTTGATGGTTTCAATGTTTCAAAATCAATTTCAATTTCATCCGGATTAGAATCACGTAATGATGGTTCTCTAGATTGAATTATATGAACTACACGTCCAAGTTTATCACCTGTAAATAGAAAAATTTATAACAAAAAATAAAGAAAAAAATAATATATTAACTGAATTACCTGGTAGTTTATTAATATCTAATGATAGTTGACGTTTTTCATCGTAAGACATAGGTTTAGCATTATCTTCATCTTCAGAATCAAATGCCATAGCTGCAGGTTGTGTTGTAGACTTCTTTCGACCAGCATTTGATTTATTAGTAGTTTTACCTCGTTTTTGAGGTGCATTTGGTGCAGTAGCAGGTTTAGGACCTCGCATTCCTACAAAATTCATTATAGATAACCATAAATAATATGAAAATGATGAGTGATATTAATGATTAAAATGCATGATTGGCCACCCGAAAGTTGAGTATTTTCTAAATTTGCGTGAATATAATTACGGAAAATTCGGTACATTTATCAACCATGAAATGAGAATAACAAAATGGTTATATATTTACATTGTATCTTCATAAAACAAATATCTTAGTGCCAGAACTTTTCAACAGTGATGAAAAAAAAAACAATGAATTTGATAGATGATTATTCTTCTTTATGTGGGATTTAGAAATTTCGATTAGAAATGAGCTTCTGAAAATACTCAAGTTTGAGAAGCTGGCTTGTCAGTAGATTTTCAAAAAAAATATATTTTTAGATCGAAGTGAATTAGGGAAATAAACAACAATCATAAAAATTCTTGAATTAGGAATGTTAAAAATAAAATATCAAAAAAACTAGTGAAAAAAAAACAAAAAGTATACCAAGAATAATTTACCAAACTATAAGGAGAAAAAAAAACTGAAGAAACAGACAACAAACTGGGATATCTGGCATGAATTTACCTTTACTCTTGGGTGGCTTTACAGAAGATGTATTAGCACTGTTGGACATATTATGATGCATATTAAGAGATTTACCAGCTACTGAATGTTGAATATCACTAGGCATCTTGAGATCGGCTCCAGATATGACACTGGCTATACTATCATCTACTGTATCTGACATAACTGAATTATTTTTCGTTAAACCACTATGACCACCACCCGGTTTACCCATTGTACTACTATTGGCCATCATCTTTTTACTTTTGTCTTTTTCTTTCTCTTTTTTCTTCTCCTTTTTCCGTTTCGTACTTTCATCTACCAATTTCTTCATTTTTTCTTGTAAACCTAATAGCTAAAAATTAATTTTATTATTAATTTTAGCGAATCTTTAGTTTTTTTGTTCTATTTACTTCTTTCTCTAATTGTTTCAATTGTTTATTGCGATTTTCTTCTTCTGAATCTTCAGAATCACTAGACGATTCTGAACTAGAACCTGATGAACTAGATTCCGATTTGGATATACCTTCTGTTCGATTTAAAGGTTCATCAGGGATCTTTGCAAATCTAAAAATACAATAATGAACATCAGAATTTTACATAAATTTCGAAAATATAATTTTGAAAATTACTTGACTTCAAATACATCTTGTAACTTTCTTGCCATAACGACAACATCATGATCTGAAGGGTTATATTTGTAGCAATTTGTAAATATCAGTCTAACATCGGCTGCAAATTCTTGTGCCGTTCTGTATTCCCTATTATCCATTTTTTGTTTAACAGTACCTAAGTCCATTGGTTTTTTAATAATATCATGATAATCGTGCAAACCAAGTAAATCAGCATCAACAGGTTTGTAAAATGGCCAAGCATAACCCTATTTATTTTGAATAAAAATAATATCATTTAAAAATAGATCAAAAATTAAATCAATTATAACTTACAGAATGTTTTCTTGTGAACAATTCTTTAAGAATTTCATTACAAGCTTTCAGTGGTTCAGATAATTTTTCTTTTGCTTTATGTTGTGGGTGTTGTTGTGGTATATTATTTACATTTGACATTAAACGTGAAATATTACCTTGATGATAAGGTACTAATCCATCTAATTCTGGTCTAATGGGTTTCTTAATTTGTCTACCTGATTCACGTCTAGTTGAAATTTTTGCTGATTTAGGTTCCATCGGTGCATTATAATCATATGCTGTTGCTGTTGGTGTTGTTGTATCAGCCTTTCTTTTGACACCTTTTTTCATTTTAGCAGGTTGTGATGGTGGTACAACATTACCAGGTAATACAGATGCATTCAAATTATTATCTAAACTATTGACCATTGGTTGTGTTACATGATAATTAGGAGTTGGTGCCATTGGTGGTTGTTGAGGTGGAAGAGAGCTGTGGTTGGTTGATGGAACTATTGTTGTTGTTGCTGTACTACCAGGAATTGTTGGTGGTGGCTGAAGTGGTAGGCCTAGAGATCCTATGAAATATTATAAAACAATAATTGATAATTCTTTTTACTTATAGTAAATTAAATGAAATAATTATTACCTGTCGATGTTGCTACTGGTGTTACGACAGTAGACGATACAGCAGCTGGTGGTCTACCACGTCCAACACCAACACCTACTGCACCTGAAGTCCTGCCCTTTTTACCCTTAGCCACTACAACTTCTTCTTTTGGCATATCAGCCACTTTCGTTAGAAATACTTTTTCCAATGTTTGAGCCATCAATACAACATCTTCTCCAGGTTTATTATATACGTAACAATTTGTAAACATTGTATTAAAGTCTTGGATAGATTCTTTGCCAGACCAATAGTAATTATTATCCAATCTCTTTTTAATCGTGCCCAAATCCATCGGTTGTTTAATTATTTGATGATAATCCTAATACACATCAATAGAATACATATATTCATTTTTTTTTCTTTATTAATTGTTACTTACAGGTAGATCTAATTTCTTGGCATCAACAGGTTGCCGAAATGGCCAAGAAAACCTATGATTCCATACAGCTTTTAATACAGTTTTTTGCAGAAATTGTAGTTGATTAGTAACACGGCCAGGTCGATCAGGTGGAGGATGAACCGGTGGTTGAACAACACCATTTACAGGTTCTGTTGGTGGATCAACTCTTAGTGGTAATTCTTTTTCTTTGTTTGGATCGTTCATTTTAGTTGTTGCCTGCATGAACGTCATCTTAGATAGAATATTATTATTTATTTGAAAAATCTTAAAAACTTAAATGATATTATTATTATTATGACTAATATAGTTATATTTATTGTTAATTTATTTAATAACTGATTATTTCATTATAATAAACTATATTTTCATAAATATTTCAACTTACCGAATTGTTTTGAATTGGAGTCTCAACTTGCTGCATTGCGCCACACAATATCCTGAAAAATGTAAAAATAGGTATTACTTTCTATTTCAAAAATTGAGTAAATCTAAATACATTTAAATTTGACAAAAAATGCAAAAAGTGATAAATCGCACAGAATGAACATGACAGTTTGAGTTCAAAAAAAAAAAAATGATACGAGAAAAATAAAATTTTACAAGTGATTCAATATAAAGTACGATATCAGAAAAAAAATGAAATATTTGTCTACAATTTCATTTGATTATATGACAGACATCTGATAAACAAAAATGAAACATATCATGATCATCCTGATTATAACATCTTTGATAACAATTAGCAACAATTTGATTATGAAATATTAAGAAATAATGTAATGAAGTTACAAAATCTTACCAAAATAATTATTATTTTAAATAGAAACTAAAATGTGACACAATAAACGTATTAATCAGCTGGTAGAAGATTGAATTGAACTGGATTCAAATTCCATTGTTTACAGATCCATCTGTAACAAAAATAACAAAAATGGATCAGTTTCCAAGTTTTTTTGAAATGTTTAAGATCAAGAATTTTCTCAAATTCAACAATGCTTGAATGAAAATAATTCGAGAAATTGTGGGAAAATTTTTGGAAATTTTGACAATTTTCATTTATAAAATGGAATTTATAATGTAGACGAAAATTTTTCAAGACCTTGTCCAATTCTGTGCTTAATTGTCTAGAGGTTGTTCTCGTTATCTACATCAAACAACTACATACACAAAACGACGACGCTTTTGACGTTTCAATGGAAATTGTATTTTGACGGTTGTAACGCGGGAAACTAACACAAATAACCTAAATTTTAATAGAAATATCTAAAAATTTGATATTTTTTTAAATGAAAATTTCCACAAAATTCCCCACAATTTACATGAAATTTCTCTTTTTTCTGTTGATTTCACAACATGGCGGGTTACACATTAGCACTCTAGTTATATACACCTAACAGAGACAAGTAGACTTACTATTACACTGAATATAAACAATATTGATCAAAAAACACTTGAATAATAACACCAAACTTTAATAAATTGTTCAATAAACATTTTTACCTGTTTTATTTATATTTTTATACTGAAAAAAGTACGAATTTCCAAAGAAATACACACACACAACACACCACAGAACTACTTGCCAAGCTCACGTACAACATCGGCGCACACGACAACTACACGAAATCATAATGGCGGCCATGTTAATGGCCTCCAATACAACCACTCAGTGTCAATTCGCCACAATATTCTTCAAAAAATTTCAAGTCTTTCCAAAATTACCAATAAAAATTATCAACACATCGTGATTATTACTAATTCAAATTGAAACACATTATATTCATTTTGTTTCAAAATGGATGATGTTGGATTTCATTTATATGACGAATTTCTAATAAGCTTGAGGTCATACAAATGGCGATACTTCAACGTTCTCCTAAAATTCATCAAATTTTTCATTAATATTTTGTTGATTTCGATTGAGTTTAATGCAATTCGTGAATTTTTGAAAATTTTATTTATTACATTACCATATAAATATTTTCTTGTTAAAAAAAATCCTTAAAAATGCATTTAATTATAAATTAAATACGATAAGAAAAAAACGGTTTTTCAGCGCGACCTAGAAAGTTCTACGTCACAATAGAATGAAGGAAACAAACAAAAAGCGGGAAATTTGAACAATGACTAAATATAATTAGCATTTTTGTCCCGATAAACCCACTTAATTTGACAATATTTACAGTCAATATTATTGAATTTTTTAAAGGAATAAATAATTGATCGAAAAAAATCATTTAATATTTATGAAATATGAATATATTTGAAGTAAATGATATAGTGGCGCTGCTGTTTTCTGTAAATATACATTTGAATTTCTAAACTTCCGTAAGTGGCTAAAGTTACACCCCAAAATTTAGAGATTGGCTTATTATTTTTCAAAAAAATAATGGTAAGCATAAAATTACAAAACTATGAATTGAAAATATAGACAAACAAATTATCAAGTAGATCACAATTTTAAATTAGCTCGAAATAGCTTTGTTAAGGCTGTGAATAATTATTAATAAAACAGCAGAAAATTGTATTTTGTGTTGCATAGTTCGTTATAAGTTTTATGACATCGGTTCCATCTTTACCGACTAACCCCAATAATTCTTGTGGCTGTTCGTTCTTCTCGAGATATAATTTTTCTGATCTAGTACGTTTCAAAAAACAATTGCAAAATGGATAATTTAGAAGCAAACATTATGGATAAATCAATGCGGTCAGTTTTTGGTAAGCTTTTTTATCAATTTCTGATAAATAGAAGCTAATACTTAATGAAATCTTTTTAGTGGGAAATATTCCCTATGAGGCCACTGAGGAAAAACTCAAGGATATTTTTGGTGAAGTTGGTCAAGTTTTATCATTTAAGTGAGACTGTTTGGTCTTTATTCTTATAGACATTACTACTATTAATATTTCATATTTCTCAGATTAGTTTTTGATCGTGAAACTGGTAAACCGAAAGGTTATGGATTTTGTGAATATCGTGATCAAGAAACTGCATTGAGTGCAATGCGTAATTTAAATGGTTATGAAATTGGTGGTAGGAATTTACGTGTTGATAATGCATGTACAGAAAAATCACGTATGGAAATGCAGAATTTATTAAATCAACCACCAGTTGAAAACCCATACGGTGAACCAATACAAGCTGAAAAAGCACCAGAAGCTATCAGTAAAGCAGTTGCATCATTACCACCAGAACAAATGTTTGAATTAATGAAACAAATGAAAATGTGCATCCAGGTTCAATTATTATAATTGATAAATTTCAAATAATATTTTTTCATGATAATAATAACAATTTTTAGAACAATCCAACTGAGGCACGACAAATGTTGCTACAAAACCCACAATTGGCTTATGCATTGCTTCAAGCTCAAGTTGTAATGAGAATAATTGATCCTCATATGGCCTGTGTAAGATTATTGTTTTTTTTTAGAAGAAATTATTCATTAATCTCATTATTGTAGCAACTTTTATATCCTCCAAATCAAGTACCACCAAGCTTAACACCAACGGAGAAAGTTTCAACAAATCATATACAAATTAATAATAATTACACACCAAACTCAACATCATCTCAACAACAGCAACAACAACCACCATCAGTTTCAAGATCTGAATTTCAACCAGTTTCAGCACCTCAGACTCTTTCTAATAATCAACCACCCGTATTTAGTGGTAACTTTATTTTCGATATATTTTGATAGAATTTTATATGCATTTGTCTTGTTATTTTTTTTTTTTAAAAAAAAAAGGTCAAGATGTTGATTTACGATCATTAGATCCAAGATCAGCAAACGATCCAAGGTTATCAAGAATGGGTGATCAAGATATGCGTCAATTACCAGGATCTTTACCTAATCCTTTACCACCACCGCTAGTTGACAAGTAAGTTTTAATAAATCTAAATTTATTTATAAAAAAATAAAGTTTTAATCAATTGTTTTACTAAAAGTTTTCCAAAAACGGATACAAAAATTGATAGGTAATAGTTGGAATTTTTTATACCTTTAATTTGAAAAAATTGATTGTAATTAATTTCAACATAATTTTTATAGTTTCAATCGTGATCCAAGAGAATCACGAGATCCTCGTGATCCAAGAACAGTTAATGCATTCTCTGATCCAAGACAACAACAAAGAATTGATCCAAGGCAAAAACCAATAGGTATAATATAATTTTTTGTAATAATCATTTTTTTTTGTTATACATATAATAATCATAATTATTAATTGAAGGTTCACAACAAAATTCAATGCCACAACCAATTCGACCACCAACACAAATATCAGTTCAACAACCACCACAAAATCCAGCAAATATACGTCCATCAAATGTGAGCATTGGTCCAGCTGGTGCTTCAGATCAAGAGAAAGCTGCATTAATTATGCAAGTTTTACAATTATCAGATGAACAAATTTCAATGTTACCACCCGAGCAAAGAAATAGTATTTTAGTATTGAAAGAACAAATTGCAAAAAGTACACATCGTTAATAAATACTTTTTTTATTTATTACATTGTAAGTACATTTCCAATTAATTTTTTCCATTATAAAAAAAAAAACAAAAGATAATTCTTTGGTTTAATTAGTAATAAATATAAAAATATTATAATTAAAATAAATTAATCAATTTATAGATAGAAATAAAAGATGAATTTTTAGAATCTGCTAGCTATTCCACCTCCTCTACTATCCGAATGTGAATTTAAATCATCTTTGAATTTTTCAACAATATTACTACTCGAATATGGTTCTGGTGTTTTGATAATTGTTTCAAAATATTTCAAAGTATCGTCACTGAATAATGGTGCATGTACATTTTCAATTCCCACACTATTATTATTATTATTATTGCTTGTTAATAAATGAAATCGTGGTGCTTCAATACTATTAATTAAATTTTCATTGGCAATTAAAAGTTGTACGATAATTTGTGTTGCAACATCCAAATTTGTAGCACCAAGAACAAAACGTCGTCCACAAATTATATTACCATCGGTAATTATTAATGGTAGACGACTGGACGGTTTTTCATTTTTTAAATCTAAAATATAACCATGAGTTGTCATTTCTCCAGAACCAAAAAAATCATTCAATCCACTAAAATTAGAAAATAAATTCAAATTATAATTAAACAATCATTATTTGAAATGTTGAAAAATATCTATCAACTTACGTAATAAAAGAGACATAATTATCGTTCAAGTCCATTATAGCAATATTTGAACTAACACCTTCATGATAATCGTTTGTTATATTGAATTTATTAAAAGTTCTTTGTGTTAATTGAACTAAGTGTGAAATATATTCCGATTTTTTTATATCTTGTTTTGTGAAATTCAATTTTTCTACAATTGCTAAATTTGATAAAAGTAAAGGCCCTATTGTTAGAAAATCAGGTACATAAATATCATAATTGTAGAATTGGCCTTTTATAGCTTGTGATTCACGTGGTGTCTTATTATTATTAATTAGACGGTATAGATCTAAAAACAAAAATTGTCAATAATAATATTTTGAAACAATTGAGACAATAAACTGATAACCTTTCTCAGCAAGATTTGCAATTTTTTCCAAAGTATTGCTCAAAGTTTCTAAAGGAAGCATTTGACCAGGCTCAAGATGTCCATAGAGATCGTCAGCTTTTGCTCGTCGTATTGCTTCAGTTAAGATTTTTGTTATTAGAAATCCTTGTCTAAATATAAAAATTAATAATTTCACACCATAAAAGCAAACTTTTGGTTACGTACTTTGCTAATTTAACAGCTGGTTCAACCAAATTTTTCCATTTTAAACTACCATAATATTGATGAATGTATCCTAATCCGACTACAAGCTTTGGTAAATCCAACTTCTCAGCCTCAATTATATTAAAGTCGATAAAAATTGGAGGTGATCGTTCTCGATGATTATAAATCAATAATTTACCACCACTATAATCAATTTTTATTATTTTTATTATTATTGTTTTTAGAAGAAAGTAATTAACTTACGAATCTAGACTAGTTAAATGTGGTGCTACTACAGCTAAACAAAAGGCACTAGCTATGGTTGCATCGATTGCGTTACCACCTTTTTTCAAAATTGCAGTACCAATTTTAGAACATTCAAAACTATCAGTAGCTACACTACCATGAGGTAAAACCTTTATTTTTTTACAATGAAAAAATCTATTTGAAGAAGATATTTCTAAATCATTTAGTAAATTACCTGATAATCACCATAAAAAATTTGTAATAATAACGCAATTGTTATAATTACAGTAAGAGTACCAAAGGCTGTATTGATAAATTTGGCTTCATTGAAGTAATCTTCTGGTTTCGTACAACAATTCCACCAATTTGTTGTTGATTTATTAGTCTTCAAAGGTATATTCTCTCTGGCTTCAATTACTATAAAATTAAATTTAATAACATAAGCAATGATGTTTTTATTGTTAATTAATCACCATGATCCTGGATTGTGGCCATTTCAATTAATTTTTAACAAAACAATATTGTTATAGAATGACAGATAAACATATTTCTCTGATCCCAGGGTTAACAGTACTTAAGACAAATGACTTAAGTAAGTAACGATGGCGCTGGTTGAATCAGCCAGTACCTTGAATCCATTATGACTATAATTACATTCACTTTCACTATTTCGAATATTTATCGTGATAATTTGTATTTTTAATATTCCGTTCAAATTAAAAACCTCCATCATAACAATATTTGATAAAGCAGAGTGAGTGAGTTAATACTTTTTAATGTAAGACTGTGAGAGGAATCCCTGAAATTCCTTAGTGATCAGTGATCACATTTTGAATATAGACCTTAGATTCTACTATTGAATAAATTTGAAAAAGTATTAATGAAAATATGAATATGTTTATATTTTGTTAGAAAAGTTTTTTTAAAAATCATATGCCTAGTAGCTATACAA
>JAZBGZ010000080.1:0-29975 GCA_037414795.1 Stenodera caucasica
TTTTTTCATAAATTTTAAAATTAAAAAGCTACAGCCATCATTTGATACTTTTGTTCCATCTGTATATTGGCAAAACAAGCAATAAATGTGTTGATGAAGGAAAACATCGATTAAATTTGTCTATTTTTGGTCATTCTCATTAGGATGAATGCAAAACCGTTAATTAGTAGTCGTTGAATTTTTATTTCTTATTATACATACATAGGTATGTAGATAGATGAGGTAGACTTCTTTTGCTAATTTTCTAATATAAGTGTGAGATTTTTTATA
The DNA here is from genome assembly GCA_037414795.1 of Stenodera caucasica. NCBI lineage: Eukaryota > Metazoa > Arthropoda > Insecta > Coleoptera > Meloidae > Stenodera > Stenodera caucasica. The sequence goes on from JAZBGZ010000080.1 coordinate 271, forward strand.
AATGGGAAAGTACAGATTAACATATTTGCATAAGTAGTGGAATTTTATTCATTTTAATTTTATTCTATCAATTTAATTAATACCTAAATAACTTCCTTTTTTGCTCAAGTAATTTAACTACAATAAAACATAGATAGATATTAGTGAAATTATGAGGAAATTATGTTTAATGTGAATAAGCGAAAATATGAAAGGTGCTACTTTAAAATTGCACCTAATTCAGGAAAACTTCAAAAACGGAAAATACTTACATATTAGTGAAGTCAAAAACTAGTGAGTTGTATCAAGTCAGAATATACTTGCGTAAGATTTAATAAATTCGATAGGGAGAATCGGAAGAATTCCACATTCTGCTATGAAGAAACTAGAAATTTGGCAAAATATCAGTTATTCAAAAAACGAGGATAAGTTCCAATCGCTTAAAAAAAATGAAATTTTCTCTAAAAGAATGTCTATAATCTCTATCATTGTCAATAAGTTTTAAGTTTTGCCTGATTTACGATAGCCTCAGATATGTGAGATTTACCTCAGCTTCTAAGAATTTATGAAATTCAAAAACTCTGTTTTTGATGTTAGTTCCGTCCCTGCTTCGCTGTAAGACCTATTTTTGTAGCATCATTTAGTATTAATGAAAGATAGAGAACATGTTTTGATGACTAATCAGTTTCAAATTCAGTACATACATTGATTGAAGTAATTTGTAGAATCATTGATTGTTAGTCAGCTACATATTTTTTGATGCAATCCATAACAAATAAACAAAATACCAAACAATAGCCTATTACACGAAAAACAATTCACGACTATTACCTGACCGTCGACAACAATAAATTAGTATTTCTAAGCATATTCAATTTAAGCCTATCCAAAAATAATAATTTTTTTTACAGTGGATAAGATTCGATGCGTCCTCTTCTGGTTTCTGTTCTATCCAACTGTGTAACCACATTATACATCGCTATTTTTATTATTATTTTGATGGAATAACATAAATAATTATGTATTGGAAGCATTCAGAAATTTTGTGTATTTGTTACAGAAATACGCATAATTTTTTTTTCACTTTCTAGTCATTATTATTCAACCGCTTTTGTTTATTCGCCGCGTACTTCAGTTCTTCTTAACGTTTCTCTTGGGATTATTTTTCGATCTTGTGAATCATTAAATAGAATTTTTTCTTTTGATCATCAATGTTTGAAGATTCACTTTGTAAATTGCATGATTTTTTTAGAAATATTTTTATGTGGTTTCCTCTTTTTGTAACTAAGAGTATCGATATGTGAACTTTGTTAAGACTATGATTGGAATAATTATACGTATGTATATTCTATAGTAATTAAAAAGTTTACAGTCTTATTGGTGTGTTTCGGCGTGGGAACGGATTAAAACGCCCGTTTCGAGAGGACCTGATGGCGACCACAACCATAGCTCAACCAGAAATTAAATTGAAAAACATTAGATTATTTATTATTTTTAAAGAAAAAAACGAAAGAAGAAAATTATTTTATTCAATTATACCTATATACTTACATATAGTATATAAGTATTTTAAAACCCGTTTACGAATATTAGATATTGACATTTGTTATGTAATCGTAGCTATAAATTTCTTGTATAAATATAAGAATTAATTATATATTTACGTATGACACTTTACTACTTCAGGTGTATTATATACAACAACATATTGCCCAAGCAATTTTCAATTTTGTCCACTTGTAATTTATCGAATAATTTGCTATATTTAAGTCACACAAATACGCCAACTATAATTACTTACAACTATAATATATTTCAAATGTTGTGTTTTATTATTATTATAGAATAAATAAGAATTAATCAAAAGAAATCTCAGCTATAATCAAAATAAATGCAGAATGAATAATTTCACGTAAGAAAAAACGTCAAGGAAACCGGTCGTTATTTAGAATAGATAGATTTTTATTAAATAACATATCTCTACCGGAACTATCCTGACATGACAATAATTGCACATATGGTCAAGATAAATGACCGACAGTTATTTTATTTAAACATATTTATCCTTATGAAATACAAAAACAAATATAAATAAATTGAAAAAATACAAAAAAGAAATGTTTGAATTTATTCATTCAAGTATCCATTTTTTTAATGAATTAGTCAATTAAAACTGATATAGAAATCTAAATTATCTATTATTTTATAGAATTGACAACTTAATTATATTCTACAATTTCGTGTTGTTTCAAAATATAATAATTTGAATTGTTGTTTTCAACAGATAACAGATTAGATTTAACTGTTAGTGAAAGATCAAGCAGATCACGCCGTACTGGCTTTATAATTATAATTCGAATAACATCAATAAAAATTAATTAAACGTCGTTCGATTCGTAATTCAATCTCGATCCTTTATTCTCATTCATTCCATTCAACAATATTATATATTTACCTACTATTGAGACGGCTCTACGTTAATTTTGTATTACTATAATAAAATCAAGCGTGGCCGTTTCGAGTCCTCTTTTCAAGGTAAAAAATTGAGTCGATTCCGTGTCGATAATCGATAATGTTGTAAATTTGGCACAACACATATATATATGTATGTACGTGTCTAACAATAAACCTTCCATTATCTCGTATATTGTGATTGATTTTCTTGAATTTTCTTCCGGCAAACATTGTACATACTTATAGTAAAATGTCTTACAGAATAATAAGTAACGAAACAGTCTAACGATTTATCGCTTGTAGTAATACAGGGACACCGCAGGAAATGCTGTTTATTGTATAATAAAATAATCATCTAGTCATAGAATAGTGTTGCAGATGGTGAAATATATATCTGTTTTTCTATTTATAATAAAATAAACTATAAGGATGGTGATAAAGTTATCTAGTTGAAGGAATTAATTCGAAAACTTCAATCAAGGTTGCAGATATTAATCAGAAAAACCATAGGTGTAGGTTCGATATTATCACTAGGAAAAATTCGAAACAATCTATAAATAGATCTAGAATAAAAGAATATTGAAAATTATTTCGTAAGCTTCAATATTAACTTATTCGAAATCAATCAAAAAATTTTCAAATCATTGAAAAATGCATCATATTTATGAGTTTGCGAATGAGAGAAAAATATCCCATTAGGGCCATTTCAGTTTTTCTACTGTCAAATTTTTTTAAACTATTAGCACGTTCTGACTAATTTCCAAGATCCCTCAGCTACAGCTAACTGGCTGTAACTAATATAAGAGAAAAAAATAAATAGCAATAAATCATCGTTGAATGTTAACATACAACGAAGCACGACAGAACTCGATAATTTATACATATAATTGTTCGTTTTACTACTAATTGTAAGTTGAATAAGATCTTCAAAACAAAAATTAAAATAAAATTATTTCTATTTTCAATATAATTTGAATGAGAGTTAATTAATTTCCTTTGGTTTTTGTGTGTCATTAAACTAGACGTTAGTATAAGAAGAGGCGCTAAAATTTCATCAGTCGCATTTGAAGACGTACTCTTAGTAGTAAGTACACACTGTTTCATTTGTTTTTATGCTTGTGACTAGATAAAATGAATAAGTAAATATCCTAGGCTCACTTGTAATTTGAGTCTATATTAAGTATGTACACTCAATGATTATTACTTAATTAGCAACAGGAATATCTGGACCTAGAACAGTCTATACAGGATGTAATTGGATTGTGTTGTCGAATTTCGAACGGTCATTTGAAAATCTCATTCAAATACTTATGCTCGCCATCTATGAGATAATGGCCAAACTATCACTTTTCCCAGCTATAAATTCATCAATCAAATTTAGACAAAGTTTGGGTACTAGGGAGGCTAAAGTCACCATACAAGACTGTTATAACCAAAAAAAAGGATGTATGCCTGTGTTTCATAGATTAGAAAAGGCATTTGATAGAGTTAAACATCATAAACTCAAACAACTACTGAAAAGACTCGACATCGACCAGAAAGACATCCGATGCATTAAAAATCTATACTGGCATCAGACAGCTCAAATCAAAATAAACAATAACTTGACCAAACCAATACAAATCGAAAGATGAGCTTGACAGGGCTGCTCACCCCTCTTATTCAAGAAGTCATCTTTCAGGAAGCGCTTAAGGATAAAGAAATAGGAATTAAGGTCAATAGAGTTTAGGTGAATAATATCCGTTAAGATGATAATGCAGTCTTAATTACCGACAATATGGAAAATTTACAGCAACTAATGGATATAGTGTGACATCAACGTACAAATATGCATCTGAATATTAACACCAAGAAAACAAAATTCACAATTATCACCAGAACACCGAACGAATTCAGTTGATTTTTTTTCATTCGTTAAATACGCTCCTGACTTATGGCCAGGCGATTGAGATTCACTCTGCATAAACCGGTATATTGTTTTTTGTCAAAATATAAAACAAAAATTTTGTCAGATCAGATTACTTTAATGTAGTTCAAAATAATGAACAGCGGCGAAAATAGAGCTAAGGGCATAATATCTGTTTATTATATAGGAGAAATTCACGATTTTTCTGGAAAGGAAAAAATCATGGTGTCCAAAGTCATTAACCCCATTTTATCGCATTCATCTATTTTATAAATTTTATAACATGTATTTTTTAATTTTATCATGTCTCATCCTAATAATAACTGAATAAAATAATCAGAGATGAATCTACTAATTATTGAGTCGTAAAATTAAAAAAGAAAATGGAAAAAGAAACAGCACCTGCTGTGAAGAGATATAAATATAATAAATTATAACTTACTTGAATTGAAGTAGACATCTTTCACAACTTTTGGTTTGGACTAACACTAATTATCACAATTTCCACTTTATCAACAAACAAAAAATCAACAATCTATTACAATAAAAATATTATGCGTGCCTTACCCATATAAACGCACGATTGAAATAAAACTTCTTTAGTTTTCATTAACATGCAAATCAAGATAATTAAATTATTACTTATATATGTATGTACGCGGAAGACTTTTTCGCTAGCCACCATTTTTCTTTGTCTATTGCCGTTGCTATTAAACACATGTGTTCATCTCATATAAAGTCACTTGTCATATTGAAAATAATTGATAGCGAGCGAATAAACAGTGTATTCATTATAAACGGCAGGAAATAAAAATGATGGCTAACGAAAAGTATCATCTTTCTTGAAAACGACAGTAAACAAAAAAAATGATGGCTAGCGACAAAGTATCGTGTTTCTCAGTTACGGCAGTAAATAATGTTTCATCTTGAATTGCGTCAAGGTCATTCAAATTCACTAGTCTTTCCAAAAGAGTTTCACTTCAATAATAATTAACGCTTAAAAAACAGAGGCCGACATATTAAGTGATGTTAAAATTTTTATTAATCAATGCTGCCAATTATAAACATATTAAAGAATTATAATAGCGGGGGTAGACAAAATTAGACCTTTTGATCGACACGCGGAAATCTCAAAACTTCTCGCATATATGCGAAATAAATTATACTTTTTATTACATTGGAAATTACAAATAATTGGAAATATTTCCAATTGCGAACGATCATGAAAGCGCCTCATAATAATGTAGTGATGAATATTTGTTCATCCCTGAAATATACGGTGCTGCGATTAAAGTCGTTTGTGCGAAACTATAATACAAAGGTAACCTGATTTCGTCGAGTGATCTTCAAGCAGGGTTGAATTTGAAATTGAGAGGTTTTTGTGGTTGAACTTTTTTGGGCGCGATAGGGATAAATTTTCTTTGATGAAATGCACATATGAAACAGCAAAGCGGCAGCAGTGTTTTGTTTATGTTTAACCATATAACTGGTCATGAAAAATTGTGGAAATTTGGGGAGATTCATTCTGATTTTGTTCCTTTGTAACCATGGAAACAGGTCTTTAATTTATGTTCTAAATCTAACGGTAGAAAGTCTAGAAAAATATTATTTGCATTTTTTTAGCGTAGGTATAATTGTAATTTCACTATCAATTTAAAAATTAGCTAATGATAAAAATGGCTAATCAGAATAATTCTGATTGATCGCTAAAGAAGTTTCACTTCTAACGCCCATACTAAGCTACCCACCTTTTTTTTATAATCATCAAAAAACAAATACCTAATTGAGAAAACAACTATCGACTTATCTAATACATTATTATTCGAATAGTAAAATTGGAAAGAAACTGTTGTAAATTAATATGTATTTCTCACATATTCATTGTTTATTGTTTTTCAAAATAATTTACTTGTATTAATTAATCAAATAAAACAGCGAAAAAAACAACACACAAGGTTTTATTATTACCACCTGTATTTATTACAAGTCTTTAGATTGGCGTTGAAATTAACAACAGAATGTCATTTAATAATAATGATAATGATTGTGATAATTGACAATAAATTGAAAACCGTTGATGACGAAACATAAAACTAGCTACGGCTAAACATGATTCATACAATAATTATAATTTTACGATTTTAATGACTGAATTTTTTCCAATTACTGAATCTACAAGATTCCAAAAACACATATAATTCTCAACAGATCTCTATCGCGATCCTATAATTTTGGTAACGTTCATTGGATCGAGATCGAATCTTGTTGCGAAAAGTATTAAATATTCTAAATGGATACAACGATTACTCAATTATTGTGCCATTTTACGAGGATAAATTTCGGTTTTTTTATCGAAATTAATTGGATCGCTATTCATATAACTGAAAATGGTCAATATTTATCTATACAATTTATATTGCAAATTTTTAAATAGATGGAATTCTATTATATGCAATTATAATAACGGTCAATAATCGTAAGATATTAATTTTCGTTTCTATTCTAATCGAACTGCTTCGCTGTTTATTGTTGCAATTATTATTGAACTAAATAGATGGGTATTATTGCTCAAGCATCACAACCACTACTACAAAATAATCTTAATTGTGTATTAAATGATTTATATTGAAGCTATAGTTAGAGAAAGTTCCATGATAATTTACATTAAATGTCTTATATCTACTCAATTTTTTTTATTATTATTTTATAAAACCTTATTTATTATTACTATCATTACTTTTGGATTATACCGAGAAGATTCATTATCCATGAATACAAAATTTCTAATCTTTTTTGCACAATTTCAATAATAATAAAGTTGTGAAGAAATTTTACAACTTCGACCACTTTGTATTGTAATAATTATTATCGTTATTAATATTATAATCAAGCAGGAGCAATTTAGACAAATTCTCTATGGTGGTTGTTTTTTTCATTATTATTTTTCGATTCTTATTCTAGATACTTATAACTATAATCATTAACATTTGACACAAATTTCTATTTGAAAAAAATACAGATTATGGTAATTCCATGCCCACTTGAAAATATAATGATTTAAAACATCAAACCTGTTTGAATTCTATGTTTAAATTTAGTCAATTAATTAATATATAGTATTATCTTTTGCTGATATTTACATAGATATCTTATAAATGTTGGTGTAACCGAAAATAAGTGATATCCTAGATTTATAATCGATACTACAGTGAGTTAAGCAATATAGTTGATTTCATCATTTTTATTGATTTTTTTTTTGAAAATATTTTCGATAAAATACTAGAAAATCTAGAGAAAGTTCTATGATTAGTTCCAATAGAAAAAAATTAGAGAAAACTTTAATGATCTCTCACTAATTTCTAAGCAAGATTTATTCTTCTTTATAAAAAGTTTTGTTGTTTTTCCAGAAGTACTTTGAAAATATGTTGAATATGCAGTAACAGTTGAATGATTTGTTTCTTTCATTTTATAAATACGGCCGATTTGTGCCACTCATGTTGTGACTTTACAAATCTTCGAAATGTCTATTTGTTCGACTATAAAATAGATTGAAGGTGATTTTTCATTTTTTAATTATAAATAGCTTCATTAATAGACATTTCCGTTAACGAAGCATGACATTTTTTCACCTAAGCATAAATATGGATGGATTTTATAATTTTACGCGTTTTTCATTCAAATTCTTTCATTATTGCAATTAATCAAGACTTGATAATTAATGGATATGTAGAGAGATTGTCGGGCAAAATAAGGGTTTTCTTCATGTTGTGAATTCACTAATTACACGGTAATTATCTGAGAGCTCCAAGTTCAGATCAAGAATAACTGGTCAACTCAGAAATCGCCTTGTTTCGAGACAACTGAACTAACAATTGCTCAAACAAAAAATTTATTGCCGAATATCATTTAATTCTAAACTGACAAAAGTATTCAGATATTGTCTCAATCCCCAGTTTTAGAGATATCGATAAAATAGTCCACTTCAAGGCTACAAAATTGCCCCAGTGCGAAATTATCGATCCCAAAATCACATTTCAAATGTTTCTTGGATAAGTGGGCGAAGTCAGGAACTAATCTCAAGAGAATTAACAGCAGTTCTCGAATTTTGGCTTCTCCCAAATATATTCGATCAAAATATAAGCTATGGATAATTCAAAAGTTGAAAACTTTTGACGGTTTCATAAATGAAATGATGTCTTGAAGCCAAATCGAGATGATACCGGAAGACAAAGGAGATTTCACAAACATTGCAGGTGTTCTTTGCTCTCATATATCTTCAATCTTACAATTTCCTCGCCCACCGATCGTTGTAAATCTTGGAGTATCATCTTCATAAGGAACATTACGTAGGTAAAAACGGAATAAATCAAGAAAAACTGCCAGTTTTCTAAATATTTATCAAAAATTTGTCGTTCTTTCTAATGATAGTATTTCGAAATTGACAGTTTATGTCAAAGAAATAACAGATCTATTATCAAAATTCTCTATTATCAAAAAAAAAAACAAGTAATATTCCGGCGTGGTTGCGTTACCACCTGTCCAAGTAGTTGTCAAAATTTCGAGTTTCACCAACACTTTGAATATTTTTAATTTGCATTTTTGATTTTAATCAAATCGTGTGTTATGTCAGAGCCTAATAATTACAACAGTTACTTAAGTCTAGTTATTGAATTCTTGCTACCCATGTTTTCAATGTTACAACTATTAGTGTTTTTTTTTCCCAATATTCTATAATTAATTTTATATGTTTCTTGATGACTGATTTTCACAATTTCAATTCGTTCAATAATTATTTGTAGATTTTTTTTCTCAATATCAATTCCACGAAGTTTCCCAAGGTTGCTTTATTCTATTACTTTTTTTCTAGAGATAATTTTCTTTCGTTACAGATATAATTTTTATTATTTAATTGAATAATGACAAATCAATTTGTGAAGGTAAAATCAGAAAATTCCGCTCAGTTAATTTACAACAAATCCGCTAGCATAATTGGAACATTTCTATTCTAAATTCTTGAAAATTCACTGGAAAACAGTCTACAACCTTTTATTCCATTGAAAATCAAACAGTTAAAAGTTTGGAATGGGTTTTTAGAACTAAATGAAGGAGCTATATTTACGTCAAATAGTTAATTCAGCTATTTATCAATAATAATGGGTGTGTTTACTATTCAGAAGATTAACAGCTAATTTACTGGAGTTTTTTGAAACAAAATATGAGATCGGTTTATCTCTCAGTTGAATGATCAAAGTTGCGAAACTCCTGCAGTTGCGTAACAGCAGGATGTTGTAGAGTTTGCATGTTTCAATTCTGATCGAGGCATTACTAATGAATCGATCACAATATAATTCATTCTGTTCTTATTAGGTGGTAAATATTGTATCAAACATCAAACAATAACAAACAAATATGTAAATAGAGCAACTATAATCAATGTTGGAGTGAATATCGTCAATCAAACAGAGATTAGATCCGCAAATAAGTAAATTACATTATTTCTTTTACATTTCACCTTGAATAACAATTAACGCTTTGTCAATTCGATTGCAACAAATGAACTATTTTTTCCAATTGTAAATTCATCTTGTATCAACATTAATCAATTGTTTTGCATTTGCTGATTAGCAATATTTTTATTTATAATTGTTTGAAATTCAAATTGAACTGACACGGATGCAATAATTCCATTTGTGCAATATCGCCACGTAGTCTACCAGGATATAAAATCTAAAAGAACGCATTAATTTCCATTTCGAAAAAACCAACCGGTAAAAATCCGCGACCTAATCTGATTTATGGACCAAATGATGGCTCATTAGATCGGGAGCAACCTGTTGGTTGTTTCACTCGTTCTCGAATTGGTCGAAACAAAAATTATAAGTTGCAACCTTGGTAAAATATAATTTGTATTGGGATAGTTTTTTGTTACGATGAAAATACCGTTATGATCGAAAAAATTTTGGACAATTAATTAATGGCATGCATCCCGATAGAATTCGAGATTTTCGTAATGGCGTGTCTAGTCGGTCATTTCCTGCTAGCAGGATCGATGGAATTAATGATGCGATTAGACACGTGTAATATTTAGAATTTTTCAAGCTCAGACTATAATTTTGTCTTGACTATAAAACAAAAAAAAATAGGAAGATTGTTTTTGGCTAAATGTCGCCATGGGTGTATTCAATTTGGTTTTACCAAATAAAAAATTCATAATTTATAAATTTAATGATACGCCGCCTACAATTTCTCAATTGATATTTTTCAAAGATACAATACCCTATTGAATATATCGAAAGGTATCTAGCTTGAGGCTTTCAGATACTTGAAACTGACATTGTTCAAATATGGGCTTGTGTTCAGTTGACGGTCAAGGATTGGAAACTTCCTGATAATAGTCAGGGTATTATTAGAAAAATAGCAATAAACAAAAAAAAAACTGCTAATTTCCTGTTACTTATTTGAATAATGATAATCGAAAAAATCAAAATTCAGCCTAAGGCCATTTTCTCTATAGATTTATTTTATATTGTATTTAAATACAATTTGCAATTATATTTGATAGGACATGTTCTTGCGAACTATCGAAAAAGTAAAAATCCAACAACAGGTCTTTATAAAATACGACTTTCACGTATTCGATATTATAGAATGGAAGACTGACAGTCAGTTAATCGGATGTCACTTATAAACATTAAATTATCAAAATAAAACAATAAATATTAAAATAACATTACTCAACACTTTCCTCGTTTATATCAAATTTATCTGATATTTTTAATAAATTACAGCTTTAAATTATCATCTTCTATCAGCGTTTTTATCTAATTTACATTTAAATATAATAAAAATAATAGTTATATGTTCAGAATTATTATCGGAATACTTTTATTCGATTGGAAAAGTTTGATGTAATTAATAATAATGAATTAACGGCAAACACTGAGCTTATAATTGATAATATAAATAATTCCAACAATCAATTTATTCATTATTAATGACCACGCAAATTTTGATAGTATCTCCGATAACTACGGATATTTCCAATTTTTTTCAGTCATCGGGGCCGCTTTTTACTAGGCCGCCCTTTCTAATTCAGCAGAAAGACACAGCTTTTTGAAATAATTGAATAACTGAAGTCACCGTTATCTCCAAAAAGAATCAATTTAATGTCTCATAATTTTCCAAATTGAAAATTGAGCATATAAATATTATCTCTGTTAATCATCTACCATTAATAAAGAAAATTTTATTTGACTTGGGGAAAAAATTATAAATAAATACAACCTAGTGTTGTTCCATCGGTAATAACAACTGTTGAATGATAATATCCAAGTGGAGCCTTGTAAGAAATTCAGTTGGAAAACGCCATAAATTATAAGTTACATGAATAAACAAATATAATTATGAAAGGAAATTTGTGTTTTAATCATGAATCAAGTGTCGTCGAATTGTTGCCCCCACGTGACTTAAATTTAAAACAAGCCGTACTCAAATAAAAATTCTCATTCAAAAATTATAATAATTTAGTTCTTTCATCAGTACTTCAATTTTTTTACTGACGAAGTTTTACCGCAATTACCGTCCGTTCTTTAGCTGATTGAAATCATCTCATAAAGATAAGGATAGTTTTGATGAGCAGGTGTTGAATTTACCAAATTGGTTAAGAGAGTTGCATTTATAAAGTACCAGGATAAATAATGCGAGTCCTAATTTTGTTATAATTCCTAGCCAGACAGATTTTATTGTGGAGAACTTGCCAAGAATGAACTGTTTATAGCGTTTCTTGAATTTTATGTTGTTCGAATTAATTCTAACCATTTTCTTTCCTTTTACTGCTTGTTTTATTATATGTAAGTCTACTTATCGCACATTCCTTCTATTCTGTAGTGTTTCCATAGCGAGAAGAATTTGTTGTAATTTTCCTGTTGAATCCAACAGTTGATATGTTGCGTTATTTCTCAAATTAATTGTTCTATCAATGGAGCCCTTTCGAGTTATCTACTTGGAAAATCAATAATTTGAATCGAAATGGAGAAAACGTCGATTTATTCTACAATAGTATTCTTTACTACGATAGTTTCTTCTCCACTTTTGGCTCTTCAATAATCTTTCACTACCATATAAAAAATATTGCTATAACAATTATATTAAAAAGTTTCTCCCATTAAGGCTTTCACAGCTTCTTCTATTGTTCAACTTGGATATTATGGAATCCTCTTTACTATTTTTATTTCTTCTATTCCAAACAAGCCACATTTGTCTCACGTTTTTTCCCCAACTCTACGTTTATATTGATAGTTGAGCTCTTTGCAGACGATTATTTCGATCTCGATGTATGTATTCTAGTGGAGTATCATTAGATGGAGAGTTTTATCTCCACATGTATTCGCATTTCTTCCTTTTCAAAAGAATTTGCACTGGTTATATTCGGTTAAAGATCGAACATGCTTGGAATCACAATAGAGATAGAAAAGCAGAATTACACTTTTAACGACTGGTATCTCATCTCTTATGATGATTTTCAATTGTTTTTCATAACTAATTCAATTGCCGATTCTGAGAGGTTTCCAGATAATCGAAGTGAGCATGAGAGAAAACGAAACTCAATAACTCGCACGAGATCGAGATAATCAATATCGAAGAATATCACAGTGGCCGGCCTTCTGAAACTGAAAACGGAGAAATTATGCCATATACAGTCAATTCAAAAATCATTGTTTTTTATGCGTTTCAAAGACATAAAACAATAAAAAATCGACTATTTCAGCTATAAACAAGATTTACATGAACATAAAGTATGAGTCGTAATTAAGCTTATCGATAGAAAAACTTAGTAGAAATACATATTGGAATAGTTTTTGATGTGATAATGAAGAGTAATTGTTTGGTTTTTGTCAAAAAAGAGGTGTACGATTTTTTATATAGTTTTGATGCTGTTATTACATTTTCATTAACGATGGATCTATCGATCTTTTCGAAAATAAAACGTCATGATTCATTATAGAAAATTTCATTATATAGCAATGAGTTTCGCAACAATGCTTGTCTGTGTATCAAAGAATTTATAGACAATGACGTAATCGCATTGTATTTGATTCTATCAAACAACATAAGGGTAAGTACAGTTTTTATGATAATGGGTGCGGAGATAGTGTGCATATTTGAAGGAAATATCAAGTTGTTCTTAGAGATTAGTTGATGAATCAAAGGAGTTTATCCATTCGGTGAACGTTAATGGTTTATTTAGCAAGTCGCCTTTGATTCGATCTCAATTATAGCAATTATTGTCAAGATTTCTGTTGTAATTGCAAATAGTTGAGTCCTATATATGTAAAGTTATAAATATGCATCAATTTGAAAAGTTTTGTGAAATTGTATAACAAGTTGTTGCGGTCAAACATTGTAGATTTCCCATAGAGGAGAATGCATAATTCGATCCTTAATGTGCCACAAATTGTTAGTATCTAAACTAACAAACACATAACAAAATAGAGAAACTATTGCACTACTTGTTACCGATACTTGGAGATTATTTAGCTTTACGTAACTGTAATTAGGTACTTATTCAGTTGGTCGAATGATGTAATGATATGTCGTGAAACAGCAAAATGTATTTGAGTCTTGTTAGAACTAAATACTTTTTAGTTTTCTTTACATTCTTCGATTCGAAATAGATAGAAAACCTAATTAATTACCTGTTCACTTTTAACTAGACGACGACTATACTTGTCCATCCTTGGTGATCTTGAGATATATAAATGAATCTTCTTTACTTAATTGAAAAGCTACTTTCAAGTCTCTTGTTCAATTTTACAATTCTAGCACGCGTCGTTCGCTTTATTTTCCACCGATTTACTAATAAGCCTTGAACTTTATCAGGTTCTCACGTTTTATTTTCTAGTTTTTCAATTACCTCGTGATTTCTCATGGGTTCTTCCTCCCTAGAATTTGACATTTTCTACAAATTTCATCACTCAAATCAAAAATTCCAAAATTTTCAGATAATATTAAATGTTACTAGATAGTACTTTATTCTCAACCATTTTTTGATATAATTTCGATTCCAGTTCCTTTATTCTAACTGCAATTTCTAGCGTTTTTAGCTGCATTTTGTGAATTTACCAATACTCTCCAACAGATATTTAGAGGAAGTTTTGTTGTTTGTCTTGTTGAAATTATGATTATCAGATAAAATATTGCTATTCGTTGAATTTCCTATTTCCTATGATTCTTCTACATACTCGTAATTCAATGTTTGTATCAATATCAACATCAAAATCAATATGCGCATAATTTTATTGTGAAATTAGCAATAATCCTTTTTTATTCGATGAAAAATTTACTCTGGAGTCTTTTGTTCAATTTTACAATTCTATTACGCGTCATTCGATTGATTCGTATCTAAGCCAATTTCTCAGTAGAGTCTCAATTTTCCTGCAATTTATAATAGGTTTTCTTCTTTGGAATTTAACATTCTCTACAAGTATTCAATTTTCTACTAAAGTTTATCCGTCACATCAAAAATTCAACTATAATTCTCATTAATGATCGAATAATTTTTAGACGAAATTTTGATTTTGTATCTTACAAATTCCTGTTTCTCCTCATTCCATGTTTCTATTTGAGATCTCTAGTATTTCCAGCTTATTTCCTTCGCCATGTTAATTTTTCAAAAATCTCCAACTGTTTTTTGAGAAATTTTTTTGAAATTTACATGATTTTTAGGCTTAATTTAGATGCTTGCCAGAATTTTTGTTTTTATAGTTTTTTGTACTTTATATTCTATGTTTTGGTCATATCTTGTTGAAATTTCAATTATTTTTGCAAATTGTCAATTTTTTCTTATAAAATTATAAAGTATAGCTCTTACATTAGTCGCTATAATTTTCTACCGACTATTCGTCTTAAACTTTTATAGACTTTCAAGTGTTGTCATTTCAGCAAATTTTTTGATGCATCTCTCAATTTTCATGCAATTTCTCATGAGTTTTTCCTCTTTAAAATTTGACATTTTCTACGTCGTCTTTTACAGTCTTATTCGCCACGTCAAAAATTCTAAAATCCCCAACAGATATGTATATTATTTTATAAATTACCGATTGACGTTTATGATTGATCAATTTGAAAAAAAATATCAATATTTCATGTTACAGGCTTTGATTTTTTGTTTCAATGTCATTATTCTAACAGAAATTTCTAACATTTGAAGCTGTATTTTATTAATTCCCCAAGAATTCTCCAACCGTCATTTGGATTTGATTTCTAAAGAAATTATGATGTCTTTCAGACAAAATCTTGATATTTGTCATTCCCAATTTTTTATGATCTTATTGCATGATTTCTCATGGATCAATATCTTGTTATTGTTGTAAAGATTTTCAGTTATATTTGCGAGTTGTCAAGTATTTCTTACGAAACTGCTCATATTTATAATTTCATCATTAGGTGAACAATAATTCTTTTTGATTCTATTGAAAATTAACTTTCAAGTTTCTTGTCAAGTTTTACAATTTTTGCTCGCGATATCCACCTTATTTTTCACTGATATTCGAGTTCAAGTCTATTTTTTGGTCAATTTCACAATTTTCTTGCAATCACTCATGAATCTTTAGGATTTGAAATTTTGCACCAAATTTTATCCTTCACATTAGAGAATATGAAATATTCAATTGATAGTTCATGTAACTAGAGTTTTAGGTTTATAATTAGATGATTTTAAGATAAAATTTTGATATTTTCTAGCATTTTCAGCTTTGCGCCATTTTCTTTCAGAGGGAATTTTTCGTTATCTTGATAATTTTGAGACGAAACTCCGATTTTCATTGAAATTTCCTATTCTTATGGTTTTTCTGCTAGATTCCTTTTTGTAACAGTTTCTTGTTATTTTTGATTGACTTTCCAATTATATTTGCGAGTTGTTGATTTTATTTTCTAAAATTCCTCATGTCTATAGTTTTATTATGAAGTTAGTAATAATTCTTTCTTATTCAATTGAAAATGTACTTTCAAGTCTCTTGTTAAATTTTATAATTCTAGCACGCTTCATTCGCCATAATTTTTTTTTCAATTTTATCTGATGATTGTTGAATATCGTTTTGCGGTAAATTGAGTTGTGAGAGAGCAGTCAAATTTGATACAATCATCAGATAAAGACACTAAACTTAATTACAAGTGAAAACCCTATATTAAATCAATTTTTTTGTGAATAAAAATGGTTTTAAAAAAGAAATTGCATTATTATAAAACAATACGGTTTTTTTTTTATCTTTACATTCTCTTTTTACCCCAACATCAATAACAATAATAAATGAAAATAAACTAAGAAAAAAATTTGTTTTACGTGCCAAACTTAAATCACGACAACCAAAACAAAGAGTTAACTGTAAAAGGAGTTTTAGCCAGCCAGATAGTCTGATTACACCGCAAAATGAAAGTTGAAATTATAGGCCCTTGATTGAGCTTGAGGAAATTCTTATCCGATCATTGTGTATTTCACCAAAACAAAAATCGAAATCAATTAGATTTGAACGGAAATTATTATTTTAATGTCGTTATTATCAATGAAATAAAATGGAAATGTTCGCATAAAGGAAATTGTCAATTTACAGCAAATAATAACAAATATTATTTGAGACGTTTAGAGTTTTATAAATACAGGAAACTGTTAATTGGTACAATTTCGGTAGGATTTCTTTGTTACAATTGCGAACAACGGTTCAACAACCATAACGTAAGATTATATCTCGTTTAAGATTTCATTGAAACAAAAGCTGAGTTGTAAACGAAGAATTGGGGCAATTCTTTTTTCTCTTCTCAATATCTAAGGTGTTGAAGGAACCTGTTACTGTACGGGTTGAATTTCATCTGGTTCATTCACATCATAGCAACCTCGCATTGGAGGAAATTCTCGATTATAAGGGAGAATAATTTTATTGATGTTAGACGAGTTCAATGTTGGCTTCAAGGCATATCTGGTACATAAGACAAATTACACAATACACCTCGATTATTGCCGGCTGGATTAAACATTAATCAAATCATTTTGAAAACTAAAACTTCGAATTAATGTCGATTGTCAAACAATATAGAACCGACAATACTTCAATGGTTGGTTAGAATAGCTCAAGTTGGTAATTTGATTGAGTTGTCGTTCTACGAAATTCCAATACTGAATTATAGAGCTATCAGTTCAATTTCTAACAACGTATAAATCAGAGAATTTATACTAAAAACGACTCGAAGCAACATCTCTCTCTATTTTTAACACGAACATCATTAAAAATTGTATAATTTTTTCCTGTTGTTTTTTTGATTGATATGAAACAGACCGAAAATTTCGCGTCTGCCCACTTGCATATTAATTTATTCAAATTGAGCTCCAGATTAATAATTTCTCAACTTTACCAATTTCATGACACGTTAAATATAGTTTTTTCTCGTTTTTTTCCCATTTATTCTCGCTTTAAACGAAACCGGAGGCTGTGCCACACTTAATAATTTGGAGAATGACTCGGCTCTTTGTCGACAATCTTGCAATTACCCGAACGAACGACAGACGTCTTCATTTATTCGAAATTCTAAAATATTAATGAGTAATTATAAAAAGTGCAGCAAGGCTGGAGGGTTTCCCGTTCATCCTACACTTTCATAATGAGAGAGGGAAGCTGTGCTAGATTTTTGGATATTTTCATTTATATTTTAATTGTTGCCATAGAATGATCTATGAAAATACCAAATTAGGCAACTTGAAATGTAATCCTGGAGTTATCAATGGAATAAATCATGTCAGAACAAACAATGGTGACTGGTTTGTTAAACAGATTTTCTGAAAACATTTCCTTGAAATCCTGACTATATTCAATCTGATATACAATACTGAATCACAAAACAAAAGGAACTCGGCTATTTTTCTATGTTTAGAATCGCGTTGATTTAACTAACAAGTCACTTTGACTTTTTCAGGAAAATTTAATAAGTCACACTAATATTCCGTTAGTTATTCTCTCAATAATCATAGTAATATTATGTAATATTCCCAACTCACAATTTCACCGATTACTGTTATCAAATCGTTATTTATTCTTATTTCTCGTTTCAAGATAATGATCAAACACTTTTATCAAATAAACTAAAGTATTTTTTATTGTCGAATTTTTTATTCTCTCAAGTTTACTTCCACTTTCTCTTTGCAATTATTTTCAAAAAACATTTCCTAAGGTTATAACTTTACTCTGATTTTTATAGGTGGTTGCCATAAATTGGTACATAAATTTTTTAATTCCCCATAAATTACAAGGATTATCGTTTATGTTTGTTATTAAAAATGATTTTAAATGGAGATCGTTCTCCGCCTCAATCCATTTTGTATTTTAATAGTTGAACCGACGATCTTCACCACAAAACAGGAGCTTTTAAGCCGACCTTTCAATAATAAGTTATTCATGAAAAATAAACGATTCGAAGGTAATTTAATTTCGAAAATTATCCTTGAAAGATTGTTTTAGATATTGAGAATAAAAGAAATACTTTATCAAATATATTAGACTAACAAAATGGTAAATCTCAAATCACGATAGGTATAAAAAAGCGCGCACTAAACAGGAGGAGATACAAGAAATATTCGCACAATTTTTAAGCTGATAGTCTCGAGGATTAAATAGAGCAATAAATAAATGAAGCTTTTCCCAAAAGATGCAGAAAATATTGGACTCACTACCAAAATGAAAAGTACTTTTTTTGAGTTTTCCATCCATTTCAAGAATAATCTAGAAGATTCAATAATTGGTACGATTATCATTTCCAATGATCATTTCATTCAAAATATTCTTTTATTTGTATTCAAGCGATAAACTAGATGATTCATTTGAAACCGTTTAATTGACTCTTAACTGAAACAAAATGAAACAAGGGATGTTTTGGATGTTCAGCATTTAATTTGAACGATTAAACTGCTCATTCGAAGCGACTTGAGAGACGATCATTTTGACTAACGTACTCTATTTTTTATAAAAGACTCATCGATAATAATAATATTGTTAGCAAGATTTATCTCGCGTGATCGCGTTTTTATTCACAAGTCCGATGCAATAATTTTTCAACAATTCAATCACCATTATGAAATATAACAAATAAATTAATAAATCAACCCAATTTTTGTAACCTTTCATTAGAAAAATAGGCTTGTTTTTTCTATATCATTACAAATGAACATTATTATTATAATTGTTAAAGCTGACAATTAAGGTCATTCTTTCGAATTGGTTTTTTTGCTGGACCCTGTCAAATATAGAAGTCTAAACATAATCAAATAATATTTCATGAACGGCTTTCATTATTCAATTAATCTCATAGTGACAGAATATGTAATGAAAAATTGCATATAGGAGGCCATTCACTAGAGGGATTAGCCTCCAAATTGGTAGAAAGAAATCAAAAGATTAGAAATTTTCATAGGAAAAAAATCAGAAATAATCGTGCTATTTCGAATGATTTAATTGTAGAAGATCTAACCGATTTTTTAGTCCCGATTCTTTCTATTTATATCCCACATCATTAATAACAGTCCTCGATATTTGTTCATTAATCTCCCAGTTGATATCGATTATAATGGTCTACAGTTATAATTTGTATTGTCACATTATTATTATTATGGATAATTGAATATTAATCTTGTATTAACAGCAATTTTTCTCTATTATAATTTATAATAAAAGACTGTGACATTAAAATTAACCATAGACAATAAAATTCGTCATTATCACAATTCATTTGATCCGAATGGCGTGTATCTATGTACAAATATACATATATGTATATTGAGCAAGAACCACCTACACAACAATCAACAACTATCGACTATATATAATAGGTATGTATGTATTTTGTACTTTATATACTTAAAGCACGAATCCACAGACGAATTGATCGTGTCAATGGGTTCAACGTCTGTAATTACAGCGGTATCATATCTCATATATGGCGTAATATGTACCATTGGGTCTGTTATATATTGTATATGTGGTTGTATGTGTGTGATTACAGATAATATCTCAGCTAGCTTGTTATTGAACACACACACACACATACATACATAAATATACAGGTAGAGTCTCGATTTTTTCCTTCTATCAAAGCAACAACAATAAGAGAGACTTTGTGATTCGGATTCCTTTTAAGGATGTTGGCGAGGATCAAATATTCGAAATAATAATGATGAAAAAATCGATGGATAATAGCAGACAAGTATTCAATTTGTTTTATTTAATCTACAGGTGTAATATAATAACACGTAACTGTATAAAATATGATCATCATTCAACTTTTCTCAATCTATCTAGATCTCAAGTTCGAAAACCACCACAACGGAACAAATAGATCAGATTACATGTCATCTTTTACCATAACAATACTTCATGGTCCAATTGAATGAATTACCTTGTCAATCATGCTATTTAATAAAAAAAATTCCAATATCTTTTCCATCTGTATCTTTAACCTATTGTTAAATATACTTACATATGTTCCAACTTTATTATTCAATCAACAATTCGTGGTGTATTGGAAATATTATAAGGGGACATCGAGAAGATCTTAATCACTAAAGAAAAATTTGCAACGAGCGGCGGTTCTAATAAAAAGAATTGTTAACGATCTATAACAAGCTAGTTGAACAGAGAAACTTGTCGTTATTACAAACAATTATTATAAACTAGCGACAAAGTGACCATTTTCGTTTTAGTAGTTGTTGGAAAATTCGAAATATTCAATTGTATTTTCTAATGAAATAACAACTTAATGATGACGAATTAATTGTGCACGATATTCGTGATACAGAAGAAAGTCTTCTCTTTTGTTAATTTTCAGCCAACTTGTTGAATTCTCCAATAATTTAGGATTATTGACAATCAATATAATTATGCGACAGTAGATATTCTAATCGACTCCCTGTGGATCAATGAATATTATAATATCTTTTTTTATATTTTCAGCAATTTCTATTTATTATCACCACAAGTTATGTTGCTCATGTTAGTTAATTTAACTAAATAGTCTTTTAGAGAGAATTATGTTTATTTATTGAGATATTTGTCGAATCTCACAATTATTTTATTTAAATATCTGTTAGACACACCTAGAATAGAATCGAATCCGCTATCTACAAGTATCGAATTACCTGTTGAGATTGCGCTATTTATTAGATTGAATGAATCTTTAATTTACGGATATACCTTCAGTTCAATAAATAACAACGACGCCCTTTTCTGTGAAATCTCACAAGTTTCTTTGTCTTCATTATAAATATCCTTGATTCGATACTAAATCACTTTGAAAATTATTTATCAATTATTAAATAATAGTATTTCCAACTCAAAAATTGCTAATTATACGTTACACTTATTTGTTGTGACTTTTATGCAGTTTTATCCTTGTTATTTAGTTCCTACATGTTTTTCCAGTTATTGAATATGTCAGCTTATTATTTATTAATAGATAAATCTTGTTTTTGATTAATCTAAAATGAGAGTTTCTCTTAAAATTTCAAATTTCTAAATATTTATGATTTAGCGAGAAGTTGATTTCCTTCGCTTTGGAAAAAAATTTGGCAAGTAACAAGGTTTCAGGAAGCAACCACCATTCAGATTTGATAAATTTTTAACAGAGATAGAGATCTAGAATTGCATAGACTGCAATCTTTTTAAATCAATATAACGGCAATTTGAGTGTGCTATTAAAAAATCCTTGATTCTTATCTCAAAATTTATCTCGATTTTTATCCTCGTTAAGTTTTAGGTCACCAAAACTAAAACTAGTACAGTGCGTTACAATTATCCTGTAGCGAAAATATTCTGAAATTTATGAATGACCCTCCTTTATTCGCATATTATAAGTAAATGTCCTCAATTGAATTTTAATTTTTTTAAAGGAAGCCATTAGGATAATGCAATAAAATATATTGATCTCTAAATACTCAACCCAAACATCCTTTTTTGGGCCAAGAATTTATTATCTTATCAATAAACCATTAGCTGATTAATTGCCTGCAATTGAAGATTTCTTTTGTTGAAGATTAAAGATGTCCTACAAAAAAACAATTGAGAGAAAATCCATCTGAAAATAGAACACCAGACAATTTGAACTACTAGAGATGGAAAATACGGACGACTTTATCGTTATTGTTTTAATAATTCTTTTGATGTCCCATTTTTATTATAATCTACTTATAGAGCTAATCTGAAATGTTCATTCCAAAACTTCAGTTCATCTCTCAATCACTATTATGTCGAGCGAAATCGTACTTCTGTTTTGGAACAATCTCTAAATAATCGCTGCTCCGAAAATGAAGTTTTCAGTAGTTCTCACTGGAAAAATTCTATTTCTGTTTAGTTCCCATCAAATTCGTCAAGCTCTATTCTACTTGTTATTTCGTGAATGCTTCATAGATGAATTATTGAAATTTTTTGTCGGAAATACCAGAGAATCATTATCAATACGAACAATTCTAACTGGAGAAACTACACACAGAAAAACCTCTGATTGAATTCTAGTCTGGTAACTATTTAGAATTCAAAGCCAAATACAAAAGATGAAAAATTGACTCTTTGAAATAATGACGAGGAAAAAACTACATGAATTGTTGGTGAAAGATTAATATGTTTTCTGACAACTAAACCCGGATTATGTTTGAAATATAAAGAGATGTACTGTTAAAAAATCCGAGATTATTTATTTCCAAGTTATAGCTAAAATTGGTGCATTCATTCTTTCGATTTTCAAGTTATTGAAAAGAATCGAAAATTAGAGCACATTTATTAGTGTTTGATGAATTACTTCGATTTTATATAAAGTCTAGATTTTTTTCCAACTTCCACAAAATAGAACTATTAGTTGGTGTTACTAAACTGTCGGTTAAATGTCAGCTGAAACTAATTATAAATGGATTTATTTATAATACCACACATTCTCATACAAATTATGTAGAAAACTTGAGAGAAATCGACTGATAATTTTATTATCAATTATTACAATTCTCAACAAGTAACTGATTTACATTTTATTACAAATTGTGCGTTGCAAACCGAAAAAAGTAGGCTCCAATATCAGAAGAAAATGTTAATTTTGTGATAAATTCAACACAACAGAGTAAACTAATCTGAAAAATTATACTTGAATATATTAGAAATTTCAACACTTGATCGATTATTTTGAATATAATTTATAATTATTGTGGGAAATTGGCTAGATTTTCCTATTTATACAACTTCTATAATTATAATTTTTTTATCTAATTATCTAACATAAAACATATTTTTATAATAACTCATTCAATTTGTTCTAGATAAAATTACCGTATTGGTCAAGCCTACGATTATTTTTAAATTAAAATGCATTCATTTGAATAATGGATAAAATAAAAAATTTAACATTAAAAACTGAGCAAATGCAAAATTGATTTTCATTACGAAACACTTGACTTGTGGTATGATTTATTCACAACCTTGACAAGGTTAGTCGATAATATTATTTTAAATATCATTATAATAACAATCAGCCCGACAGGACTCTAGTCATTAACAATGATAATTGTCTTTTACCTACTTGTTATTTTTCTCTTTCGTTCCATTCAAATTCTATTGTGGGCTTGGATTTTTCCTTCATTAACTTGCTTATTAAATCGAAATGATGCAGCAAAATCCTAATTTTTTTTCTCCCAATAATTTACCAAATTATTATATTGAAAGTCGATACTGTGTTTATGAAGAAAAACAAATGAAAGTTGATAGTCTCATTATCCATCATAAAATGAAGTTTTTCTGACTTCTTGATCCTTGTTGCATCAAATGTGGCTGGATCGTGGCAATTTCCTGTAATTTTTTCCTGAATCTCTAAAAATTTCGAGAAGACTCATCTAAGCTGTTTTCTAGTAATTGCCTTCAGATAGTTTATCACAATTTCGATTTTTACCATCAATTTTGTGAAAATGTAGTTACATTTTTTTTCAACACATCAAGCTTATACCGTTTAATTAAATTTCTCAAGATTATTATTCTATTTTCGATGTTTATTATTTAATTATTTCTATTTGTTCTTTCTTTATTGTTTCTCAAAGCTCCTAATAGATAGCTTCACGAGCGGATTTTTTTTTGTTTATCGTATTTCTTCATTATATCGTCTTTTTTATTCGTCTTTTTCAATTCTTCTCTTTGCAATTCAAATTTTAATTGCTTTCCCTCATAACTAATTAAATTTCTCCACAATCCATTCTTGTCTCCGCCAATAATTCGATCCTAATTTTATTATTCTATTTAGGGAAATTTATATATCGACCAACCGAAATTCAGGTCATCGCTAATTTCAACTATTCCTATTTCTTATTGTTTTTCCCAATCATGACGGGAGATTTAGAATATTTGAAATATTGACGGAAGCCATATATCTAATTTCCGCACAATGAACGAATCCAATTATAGAGTCCAAAGGAAATGAGAAAGGAGCTTATTGTAATTTAACATTCTAATTTGTTGTCGAATAAAAATTTTGACCGACTTTTTTGCGAGCCCTGAAAACACAACACTGCTCAATTTCGGCTTTATTTCAACTATTTGCAAGATGCAAGTGCCTTTAGGGCTTCTCCTACTTTTTTTTTTCTTCAATAGGCTCGAAGAAAATTGATGTCATTCAGGAAACACGAAACCTAAATTTTGGATTTTATCCGTCTATTGAGATAACTCCTGAATATAGTTACAGAATGAGAAGCTATCAATTAACCGTTTTCTAGTCACAGTTATATTAGATTGAATTTATTATGGGAAATATGATTTATTACTCGGAGATGTATCAACACTCTATTGTCATGTAAGAGGATCATAAAGTTCCACTATATTGTAATGTTATAATGGAGATGTATTTAATGTCAAATAATTACACAATAAAAATGTACAATTTAATTGTACATACACGATTCTAACCCTTATAATTGTGCGGAGTTTTCAATTAGAGTTTATCATAAAGTCTCTCACACAGAACACATAGATTATCGTAATAAAACCATTCATGTCGACAAAATGGATTCAGATTATGATTACAACATTGTAAGAGATTTTATCATTAGGTTAAATGGTTTTTTTGTAACTCTTTAAAGTGATATACATAGATATAAGTGGAGAGAAATCGCGATTTGATCATTATCACGATTGAATGATTTCATTTTACAACATATACAATACTTATTAGGTTTGTTTTTTATTATTATTCCAACTATTTATATTGAAAGCTGTTGTTCGAGATAATTAGTTTTTTTGTGTTAGAATATTATGCAAAAAACTAATAATCTTGTATCATTTATTGTCTGTTACAGCAGCAATTGAACAAATATTAAATCATAAACGTAGAGATCTTATCAACAAAAGCTACTAATTGTCTATTTAATTTCATTATAAATAAGTCGTTTTTAAAATCATTGTTATACTAATTTAGAATATTTATTAAGTTATAATTAAATACCGTTGGCGAAATACTATTACGAAATCCAAGACTATTAATACCGGTAATTTTGTTTAATAAAACTAGATTGTTATTGATAGGTATACGATTGGGCAACAAATCTAAGAAAATGGCTCATTGTTACTCAATTTTCTCCAATCAAAAATCCAGAATTTACAACAGCAGTTGAACCGTTAGGAATTTTTCTGATTAAAAAAAAAAAAATAACACATTGATAATCATTTTTTAGAAATTTCAATCTATAGTTTAGAATTGTCGAGGAAAGAAATATTATTTTGAAATATAACGATAGATAACTTACAAGTACTTTACTGTAAATCTCTTATTGACGGACATATCAAAAGTTTTGATCTCTACAGGAAAACATT
Source organism: Stenodera caucasica (assembly GCA_037414795.1). NCBI lineage: Eukaryota > Metazoa > Arthropoda > Insecta > Coleoptera > Meloidae > Stenodera > Stenodera caucasica. The sequence goes on from JAZBGZ010000080.1 coordinate 26,479, forward strand.
TGAGACTTGTGATAATAATTCTTCGATTATCGAAAGACGTTAACCATGAAAATACCGAATTTTTCACGAAAAAACAACAAACAACGGAACGTTCTTTCAATCATGTATTGGAAAATTCCAGTACAGTCATTTACCGGATAGTTTTTTAATGAAAACAATAACTTTTCCCTGTAAATTGCCCATATGTTAATTATTTCCTTGTAATTATTAACAAGAGTAAAACGGATGTGCCAAATCTGTATCTTTATAGGTACTGAACTCGTCTTACCAGTTTCTCTCCGCAAATAAGATATGTTGTTGTTGAATTTGTGAGGGTATAAAATTTTATTTGCTGTTTAAGGTCGTAAATAGCGTTGAGTATTTTTTTTCGGTATCTCTCATGTATATATCCATTGGATAAAGTAGGCAAATCTGAGGTTGCTGCTAACCGGAACCACTTTCCAGAGTTCCAAGAGCAATTAATATTTCCGCAACAATCATCTATTCAATCGATGATTCTTTTATTTTATGGAATTTCCAAATTTATCGATCTCGTTCAAAGGTTATAAGGCGATGAAAACCGTCTCGTAAACTAACTTTTAATTATTGAAATATTCCGATTATAATACAATATGATGTCTGAATTAATTTGGTAGTCGATTAGACAAACGGAATTGTCACCAAAAATAGAGGAAACGAGAAAAACAAGTTTCGATTAAAATTGATAAACAGAAAGAAATGACTGTAGTCCATCGTCAACATAGAGACCTGTTCAACTTTCGACTAGGCTGCTTCATAATAGAATGCAATAAAAATGGATATAATTGGCTGGATCTCGCGAGATCCTCATGTTGAATATGGACTATAATAGAAAGCATGACATACGAAAAGAAAACATTCCATTATTAGATTGGAATTCGACAATGATAAGAGAAATCACAGAGATAGAAATTCTTCCAAAATTAAAAGCCCGAAAGGAGCAAAGTTTGAGACAGTTATTTCAAGAAAATCTTGAAAAATTATTTTCCACACTTTATATTTAAAGAATTATTCCAAAAGCTCAGGGGAATTTTGAGAATTTCTCCGAAATATTCCAATAATTTATGTACAGCAGCGTGAATTATTGCCTATTCGATAAATCATTGAGTCGAATTTTTCCATCTTAAAGTTCCTATTTACATATTTTTCCGAGGACATAAAAATGATTGAATCATCAAAATTTCCAGGTTTTTCTCCATCTGGCCGAGATAGTGCAATTCTAATTCAACACTACATCAAGAATATGATTTTATATCTCACAGGATAGAATTCTCATTGCATTCAAACACGCACTATTTAACAATTCAAACTAAATAGTGTTGGTGAGCGAAAAATACCAAGATAGAATAATAAAAAAAGAATAACTTGACAAGGTGTCCGGCTGAAACAGAATCAACTACCTATGCTCACAATTAGTATTAATATATTGATTGAAAAAAAATGGATTTATGAATATTAATTCCCTATAAACTGTTACTTGATTATAACTTGAGCGACCTATATAATTAATAATAATAATATTCAAATTTCTCCAGTTTATCATATTCAATCATCATAATCGAGTTAAGTATATTCAATTAAATATGTATATAATTTTTTTTAATGAAAATCATAAAAGAATATTGAATTAAATTCATTTTATTAGAGAATCTGTTAAGGTCACGGTCGTTATTTTAATTAGAGTCCGTTTTTTTCGTTTTTAAATTAAAATTACGGAAAAAATTCTCTTTATTTCTCCTCGTGTTCTATCGAAACGAATAACAATGACTTGAATTGAATTGCAATAATAATCATAGAGAGCTGGTTATCACCCACAGCACGAACAACGCCTTTAATTGAGGCAAAATTAACATATTATTATTATCATCTATACATATACATATGTGTGTATCTATCTGTATGTTTCCCATGATGGAAATCCACTAAAGAAATTTCCTAATGTTTTTATCTGATTGATAATAAAAATTTATTAAATATAAAAAAGAAATTAATTGTTATAATAATCGTAAAATTAACAGTCTTGTTTTGAATCAATGACGATTTACGCAATATAATATTCACTTGCACCCACATGAAAGTTATTTATTTTTGTGTTTACATTGTCTAATAATACAATCACACCCAATTGTAGTCTATAAATCGTATTTATAGTATTTTTGGCGCCTCCATCAGAATCATAACTGAGAAATTATTGAATAGATGTCGTGTCTTGACTGCCCGTTGAAATCTCCACTTTATACATGCGTATAAGTAAACAAACGTATAATTATCAGTATGTCTGTCTATAATCTTCAAATAAAATCTTTTATTATTATAATGAATAACGTCAATAAATCCATCAATTATAATGTGCGAAAGCACAAAAAATGTCTATCATAAAGTCAATTATCGAAAAATTCCTATTGATGACTTACTGGAATACGCAATAAATAATTTCTAATTCAACACTAATGGATTGTTTCATTTCAATTCTTTTGATCAATTGTCGAAATTGATTGTGATTTTGCTGGTGAAGAAGCAAAATTAATGCTAATGTTGCTCATTTGTCTTGTGTGAAATTCAACTTTATTCATCACTAAAGAATCTTTATAGATTCGAGCACTTAATCAAATGAAATTGAAATAAATCATGGAGATGTACACGGTTTTTATCATTAGCGGTTTGTTTCATCTATTCAAACTATGATAATTGCCAATGATTTCGAAATATGTCAGTGATTACCGGTTTTTTCGGTGATCTCCAAATTTGAAAATCCTCAAATTGGTCACTTAATTACCTGAAATAGTTGAACTGAACAAAATATATTATTCAATAGGCGTAGTGGACTTTGGTGCCACTTAACTAGAGTCCTAAATGTCATCAGATTTGAAATTTCTCAAATGTCCAACTTCAAATTAGACAAGATGAGATTTTGTGGAGAGAAATTAGTCTCGAATAAATCAGTGACTACAATAAATTGACAATTTGGGATGAAAAATCTTCTATCTCCTATTATTCAGGATAATTATATTCTCAATTAAAGGGAAACAGTTTTCATATAAGAGTTAAAAAAAATATGTTCTTGGATTAGTCCACTCCTTTATCTAACATAAATTGAAGGAAAAGTTTTTTGTCTCTCTATTTATGCAAAATAGACCCTCAACTTGACCAACTTAAATTATCTTGGCCAAGTGAATTGATTTTCGCCAGTTCAAGAGTTACAGCATATGAAAATTTTATCAAAGTCGAAGAAAGCCAACTGAAGGCCTCTTCATTCATTACCTTTTAAGGTAATGTTTACAAGAGCTATTCTCACCACAAAACTTGCAACAATATAGACAGCTTACCGAAAGCTCAGGAGCCTCCAATGAGTTTTTATAATAGACGTCAGTTGTGTAAATCGGCTCTAAGACTGAAAAAATAAGTACACTTTTGTAGATATTTTTTATTATTGTTTTTACTTAATTGTTGCACAACATTTGCTTGCACAGCAGCTTTCA
>JAZBGZ010000080.1:30064-48443 GCA_037414795.1 Stenodera caucasica
AATAAATATAATAATATAATAAATATTATGATAAGTCAATTGGTGAAAACTACAGAAAATAGAAAATTCATACTTTACCTAGATATTTACACAATCGGCAACATAATTGCTCAAGTATGAATTTGACAAGTAGGTACATAAAGTGATTATCAATTTGATCGTTCCATTAAAAAATTTGTGGCTGTCAATTGGGCAACTTTATAACAATAATAATAATAATAACAGCTTAGTCTAGTAATGATAATGTTGTGTTTGAAAGTTTTTTTGTTTTTTTTTTTTATTAACGTTCAAGTCACGGACCAATGAACTTGCAAGATTATTGATGTACCGAATTGTCCAACAAGTTGAAGATCAGTCCAGATATGGGTCGATTTGGGGACAAAACCAAAGCTATTAACTTTCGAAATTCTAATAATGATCGCCACTACTTTAATAGAATATTCCGATCATATTCACGATAATCGCCCGACCAATTTTAGTTTAGTCATTATTATGGTTATTTCCGTAAGGTGAAGTAATTTTAGAAAAAAAAACACTAAACCGCAGTGATAATTAAAATGAGCTTCGAGCATTCGAAAATGTGAATAAGAAGTTTTCCTGTTTTAATTTGGGAAAATTTCTGGTGTTCCCCGTTTGATCGCCCATTAAAGTCTCTTTAAGTATCCTAGGTATTACTGTAAAGATCTATACGATAACAACAAGAACTTATAATAATCATCTAAAGAGACACCTGAACAGGTTGTTAAAGTGGGGACCATCATCATCTAGTGGGGACTTGGAGGGGACAAAATGTAGGTCTGTGGGTCCCGATAGAGGTGGGTGGTATTCAGTCTGTTCGTGCACACTCTCTGGTACCGCTAGCGTGCAGAACGAAGGACTTCCGCTTGGGGAAGGTCGAACCAACAACATTACCACCCCCGGAATCCGGCACGGACCTCAGACTCCCAATCCGGTATTATAGTTTGCAATTACTGAAAGATGTCAGTTTTAATTCAAGTCATCAACAATAACAACATTAACAGTGATTAACCATTAAGGAGGTTTATAGTGACTATTGGGGAGTCTGTTGCGGAGTTGTTTTTTGTTTTTTTTTGTTTTTTCTTCAACAACTCCGAAATTTTAAATTGGAATTTTCCGAAAATTATCGTCCATTCTGCAAGTTTTCAGCGGCATTTTGCACGTTTGACCTTCGATCATATTCCGGTTTGTGGACTTATGCAAATAAACGAGACAAGAAGTGACTACTAAGTTTACTTCAATTGGTCATGATTGTAAATTTTTCTATTTATATTCCACATATTGAACACATAGTTTTCTAATAATCATTGCCTATAATATTAAAACGAAGTGACAATAAGAATCGGGAGTGCGCCGCTAAAAGAACCGATAAACTTCTCAAGTTTACTCACCTATAAAAATGATTAATAAAAGTAAACTGTTTTTTTTCCTCAATAAATAATAAAAGTGAAGTATTTAAGTAAACAGTTGACGGAAGCTCCGAGATCTTTGTCAATATTGACTGTTTTCTTTTCGAGCATTCCTCGGTCTCCTCCTTTATCGTCAAACTCTTTTTCTTCTGCTTATATAAACGACAATTTTTGCAAAATAGAAATAAATATCTGAATCAATAAAACAATTTGTGCAGTGTGTGTCAACCTAATTAAACAACAATAAAGACTCTATCTAAATTTGTTTATAAACAGGAAAATAATTAGTGAAATTTCATGCAGTTGTTAAATTTGGATTTCCCTATTCATGTAAGTATTGGAATGCAACTAGTTTCCTCTAATTACCATTTATAGCACACTTGTGCTCACCATATTATATTTATATAATATTAACCACAATTTCAATAAATAAATAAATAAATTGAAATAAAAACAACAGCGGATAATTCTAAGAATCTTGAACACAACCGTCTTTTATCGGGCCGAATAAATTCTCATTCTTGTCTAACGGCTGATTTGCATAGGCATCCGCGCCAGCAAGCAAAAACTGTGTGCAGAATTGCCCAACGGAAAGAACAACAAGAAACGACTACCACAATCAAATTTTAATTATCTTTTGAGAAAACTGGGACTACCACAATGCAACTGTTTTATAATTATATCTGTCTGCTAGTTTTATTATTATTATTAATTTTTTTCTCCGAGAAATTTGTTGTAATTTTCTTTGGGTAATTACCTAATTGAATCTAGAATGCTATCCACGTCACTAATGCTGAAATAAGAGTACATTAAACTAATGCAATTATTATTTCCACTACAAAAATTATAGTTGATATGCGGCGCGAAGTTAGCCAGCCATTGCTGAATTTTTCAAGTCGTCGACCTGGAAATCTCTCTAATTCTCTTCATTTTAATTACTTTTATCATTGAATTCTTCCATATCATTTATCAATGTAAAAGAGCGTCGCTCAATTCACCGAAATGACTATTTTCATGACCATCATAAAATAGCATTGATTAATTGCATTTGTTGTCGATTGAAGCAAAAAAAAAAAGTAATTAATTTTACTATTATTCAGTCTTACTAGACAAGTGACCCTCTAGTAGTCGAAAATCATCGGACGAGTTACCTTCAACATTTGCAATTCGTTTTTATTTAGTTTTTTTTTTTGGGATCTTGAGAAACCAGTCGTGAAATCTAAATTTAATTGCGAATACATCACTGTTGGAAATACTCTTAGAAATAGGTGCGGATAATTATATAGATTTTCAATGATTGATAATAAAAGTCAATGATTTAAATAATCAGATGTTTGTGAAATAGATGAAAAAATACCATCTCGATAATGTCTGGCGAGTTTAAATAATTATTCGAAATTTATCATCGCAATGCAATTTCAAATATCAACCACTTAATAAAAGGCGCCGCACATTCAAAACGCTTATCTCACAAATGAACAATCCTAGAACCCCCCCAAAAAAACAGTATAAATCTAAAATAAACTAAGATTGGTCTTAACAGAAATATTTCAAGTTGATTTGATCGCATCTCTACTTCAATTCCTTAAGCGCATCTTCTGCTATTAATTCAGATTATATCATCAAACACTCGAATCTAATTAATTTTTCTTGTGATTATGAATTTGCTTTCAAATTCCTCTAGAACTCGAGAACTATCTTCAAAATAGTAAAATAGTAAATAAAGAATTGAATATTGAAAACAAGTGCCAGTGCACAAACCCGGATCCTGTCAAAATCCGGATTGAGCTAAAAATCCAAACGAGTCAGTGATTCAGATTATGTTGGTAATTTCAAAACAATTGTAATTAAAATCGCCTTGGATTGAAAGAGAAAAATCACGAATAATTGGCCCTAAAAATTTGAAGAGTCCGAGAAAAATGCCCTGAAACTCAAAGAACTCTCTCGACAGAAATGAAGGTAATCGGCGTCAAAATCCGGGTCGAACTGATAATCCAGCTGATTTAATAGATCGAGTTGATTCCCATTCGAAGATGTTGTAGCCGATTTTGGTTTAGAAATGATGAAAAACTGTGGATTTTCAATTAATTCTCCTTCACTAAAATTTGGAATTTATCCAATCAAAAAGAGAAGGATATGAACGAAATTTACGACGGCTGAAACGATGTCGTTGAGTTTTATCTTGAATCTTGTAAATTAATTTATTTTGGACAAATTGGTGCCAAACATCTGTTCAATGAAAATCAATGGAGTTTCATCAGATCAATAATTGAAGATTTCTTCTTGAATTTCCACAATTCACTTAATATTGTGATTGATTTATTCTATTGAATAGTGAGGGGAGAAATCGAAAAAAAAAAATTGCAAGTACTATTACATCAGTCTGTTGCATATAGTTCTACATCGATAACAACCATTGACATTTTCAAATCGAGTTTCAATTTTATTTGTTATGAATAAAAATAGAACAAAGTCTATTGCCGACGTCCGGTTACTCAATCGAATCGTTCCAAGATATACAGGATGTTTCCGAAGTTCTCGTCAAAAATCCAGGCAGCAATTAAGAGTAGAAAATCACTTCATCAATGGTTATGTCCCTCTTCAACCAAATTTGGAGACAACACTGAACATTTTCCACTAAACGACTCCCTCGTATTGTTATGAAGGAAACTTTTTGATAGACAGCAATTAGCTTATTGAAAAACCTGATTTATTTTGAAATGTTTCTGTCTCTTGTGTTCCCCCATTAGACTAGTTTTCGAACAAATGAAAGAGTTTTAGTTTCGCCCAGAAAACTGGCCTTATTTTGTCCCAAAATTACCTTTTGCGTTTTTGACATATATTCTATACAAAATAAATTTAGCTAACGGGTTGATATAGCGGAAAATATTATTATAAATTATATTACGAAAATTAGCGAACTTATGTATGTACGTTTTCCAAGAGGCATATAATAAGTATTGGCTACTGGTTTATATGTACAAGATTGCGATTAATTTCCTATTACCTACTAGCTAACCACCTGCTGTACAACTTGTTATTCACTCTGAAAAAATTCTTGGACATTTCGAAAAATTCCAGTTAATTAGCGAAAAATTAGATTGAAATTGAAATTGATAGTCATCTATTCTTTTTATTATCATGGGAACTTTCCCCAGATTAATTATTAGATACAAGTCGGGTAGTAAACGTGAAACTCATCTCATTATGGGATTTAGTCGACATACTGATAATTGTTACCAATTCAACAATAGAATGTTAATGAATTGATATAGCAACCGACGGTATGAAATTAGTTAGTGAGAATTTTCAATTTCACTACACCAAATCTCTATTCATAAATAAAACAGCCTCTATTCAGATCATTTTTGATTTATTTAAAATAATAGTAAATAAAATCGACACAAATTCTATTACCATATCCGTTTGTAACCGGAATATTGAGCAATCAACATCATCTGGGTCAATTCCTGCGAAAAAAAACACTATCATCGAAATAATTTCAGTATTTCGATCGCTTTATATGGCGAATCAATCGAATCACCCCAGTGATTCTTATCGAATGATGATGATAATAAACTTTCCAATAGAGATGGGCACAATCAAATAAACGATAAATCCATTCAATATTATGATATATTCAAAATTGCAGCAGGACTGTCTCGAATATTCAATCGATTCATTTTCTGTATGCGGATCTCTCAAAATGCATCTATTTTATAATAATTTATTCAGTTTTTAATGAATTTCGGATCATTTTCCTCGATTCTCTTCGCATTTGTTTCTAAAAATTTCGAATTTTTCCATGAAATTCCAGTTTATCGAACAAATATTTCATGTTTTACATCTCCAATTGATGCATAATAAAATTATTGGTCTCCAAAATTTTCTTTTCAATAAAATTCTTAATACAATTTATTCAAGGAGTTTGAAATTGTTTCCCAAGCTCCTTAATTTTGATCAACTTTAAGGCATTGGATTAAAATTTTTCTGTTTATTTTTTTTTCAATTAACCTCATTCGAATTTTTCCACCAAAATTGTGTTTTTTATGACAGTTTAACAACTGTTTGCTTTCTCCTAAACTTTTTCAAGTGTTCTAGAATTTCATGAATTTCACTCAGTTTTTGATGGAAAATTCAATTTTCCGGTCGATTCTTATACTTTTGGTAGCAATTTCTGTTCTTGACTTTGTAATTATACTTCCAATACTTTGTCTATTCTAATGAGTCAAATAGTGAGTAATTCCGGAGTTTATACGTTGATATCGATAATGAAATAGTGCTATAATGAGTGGCTGAGCTGTGAAGAAATCAAGTAGGTTATTTTTCAGCAAAATATCGTATCAAATGTTATAGGATCGCTGTCCGTCCAATAATTACACTATATCAAGTTTTACGTGTTAATTGCTTCGTAGAATTGAATGGATGGGAAATTTTCGGTGGAAAAAGAGTAAAAGAATCAATTCAAATCAGTCTCGCTTTTCGCGTGACTGCATCAGTCTATGTTAAAACAACTCGTCCATTTGTTCCCATCCTTGACTGAAAAGGTCAAGATTCATGGAAAAACTTGAAACTTTAGAATTTTTATATAAGTACCTATATATATGTATACATATACAATATATACATATTATAGGTATACATTCGCGATCTCTGCCGAAAAACTATAATTATAAAATATCGTCACGATTGATGGAATTCATTGTAAATTCGGTTTTTCTCCCAATTGTTGGTATGCTAAATTTATAATTGTGAAACAACAAATTTACATTGTATAGAACAACATCGTAAAATATACAACGAAAATGTCACAAGACAACAATGTAACTTTGAGACTGAAATGTCAATACAAAATCGGATTCAAAAAGATTAATAATCAATTGGAAACAATGCCGAAATGTTAACAAACTATCCAGCAGGAATTTCAATTATTTACAGCCATTTATCGAAGGAAATTCAACATGAAAGCGATAATTGAGCCGAAATTTCCAAAATTTACGACAGATTTTATTATACCGATACTTATTCGATTTAATATCGAGATAATTTTTATAATAACCGAATTTTCAACAAGCCATTAAACCGCTCCCGAATTTATAAATCACGTTTTTATAATAAAACAGCTCTAATTACACACGCTATTAGTTATTATCAATAATATTTTTGTTGCTTTTTCTAACGGTTCAATTTATTTATTTTTTTTTTTTTTCGAAAAAATTTCCACCAATAACAAAGAAAATTTTTCAAATATTATCCAACGATATTAATAGCTATTTATTTACAGTTATTAATTTAAAGAAAAATTTTTATTAATGTATAAAAAAGAACTAGTAGGTTTAGTTTCGGTTGCGACTTGTTTTCGTTTTATTTCGTTTCTAGTTATTGTAGAATTTTTTTAAAAACAAACCAGCTGCATTTCTATCATCTAAACATAACAAGAAACAAATCAGAAATCCGTTATAAAATTTCCATCGCTATAAAACTATGTCGGCGATGTATTAAATAGATGATTGGCATTTTATATTAGATTGGGAAAATATGATGTTGTATTAGCATTAATGGAATTTAATTAGATTTTATTCTTATTTCACACATGGAATCCGTCTTTATTACTGTTTATTCATTAAAAAACAAACACTCTAGTGATTAGTAATTAATTTAATTGAAACTAGACTAGGCTGTAATTAATTGTGACAATTTCACTCGGTAATTAGAAACGTCCTTGTCATTGACGAGAATTTTCACCATTTCTCTCGGATACTCCACATTTTCATAGATCAAAAAAACAAGATAATCCTCATTATGAACCGTTAGAATTAAGCAAAAAATCCCATCTTTGGAAAATAATCGATGAATTATTCAAAAGTCTCGAATCCAAAAAGGATTTTCTCTCTATTAGCCATACCATCCATTAGCAGTAATTTTTTTCATTTCCATCGAGAATTTTTAATGCAATTATTGTTTGTTTTTTTTTTGTTTTGACTTGATAGATGCCGGAATATTTCGCAATAATGCTACACTTTTTGCATTCAACATCAATAGACGGCTGATGATAAAAATAATTTTCAACAAAATAGAAAAATTCTAATATATTCGTAGTTATGTGGGTGCAGTTCTGGCGCAATCTACAATCCGACTTGCATAGTTTTCGAATGTTACAACTATAAAATCGTGCACTACTTTTAATTTCAACAGCATCACGTTTCTTTTGTCAAGTCAAGATAGACATGTCGCCATTTCGTCTCGCTTTCCAACAACACAACAACAAGTCAGGAGACTTTCTGTGATTTTTTCAATTTAGTTGACATCGCTCGTTGTTATTTTTGTCGTCGTTGTTGTTGTTGTTATTTACCTGAAGACTTTCATTATCAATTTTATAATCTTAGGCTAATCTGCGGTCAGATACCCTTAAACTTTCTTTGTATAGATAGGTATACCTATGTCTAGTGTAGGTATAGAGATAAGTGTACAATCACTTGCCGAACGGCGGCCGTTATTGCGCCAACATTATCTCAAATGAAGCTTGAAGTTCCGCGTACCAAGGTCTAAGGTCGATGCTGCCTAAGATTAGGTGTATAGCATAATAGTGGACAAGCATTCTCTCCTTCCTCACAACAATCCTCAATCTCTAATATAATTCAGTTTTGTATAAGTACATGTATGTCTGATTATATTGGCCGGAGGTTAAACTGGACTTAATACTATCTATATATACGCTTTTCTAGTCTGTTATAAGTGTCATTGTTTTAATTGCACACTATGTGGGTGTTTGATTCATTGGTTTCTGGAACTCCTACCATATGGGCGCGGTGGCACTCTCAATTTACATTGGTAACAATTTCGCAACGGTCGCATTACATCCTGTTGATGTCCTGACGCTAACACAACTTTTCATAATTTCCACAAAACCGATCAATATCCCCCGTTATTCACTCGATAATGTCAAAGAAACTAAAATAAATTACGATCGATCACACTCCAATCAAATAAAATGAAATCTAAATAGTTTCAATTAAATTAACTTGTTTATTTATAGATAGAGTTAATTCAACAACCGTAATGAAAAATAACGCACCTATATGTATATTGCACACTTTCTAGACCGTACTCGATTATTTTTCTCATCAACTTTTATTACGTGTAATGGTGGTTTTCAACCGAATTCAAGATGACACAACCGCATATTTATCAGGACAGAAATTACAAGTCACATTCGCCGGTTATCAATTAATCCGAGTAAATGACAACAATTATTGGAAATAAAGGAAATTTCCAATAATACCCGATTGAGAAATTGCCAAAGTTGACAACAACAACAACAAACAACATCTATGTCGACGTATAGAAACGTCGGCTATCATCTTAAATAACATTCAACTTAAAAAGATGAGCAATTAATAAAACCAGTTGAGATATTGGTTGAAGCGGTCAGAATAGATATTTTTCTTTTTATTTATTTTTAATCATCATGCCGAGTAGAAATCCGCACTGGGAAATTTCAATTTCACTTTACTACAAAAGTACAGCTCGAGGTTATAATAAAACCGAGTTACTTAATAATCTGTGAAAATCACACACTGCAATTTAACATGCACGATCCGGATTTATCTAGACATTAGGGCTTAAAGATGAGTCGAAAAAAAATTATTGTTATTATTATTATTATTATTGAAACTCTACAATTAACTGTTAGATTTTTTTCCTCTATAAAAAAAAAATCGAAATTATACACGTATTTAACAATTCCTGTATAATCACAGCAAGAATAGATAAGTTTATTAATATATGCAATTTCATATTGACGTAGACATATCCAGATAAGAAAATAATTAGTGACATATGAAATATAAATTATTACTTATAATTGCTAGTTTTTGTTTAATGCCAACATTCATGTTATAATAATCTTTTGAATTTAATTACCAGGATTAGAATAATGTAATGAAGAGAAATCTAGCAAAATTGTCAAAAATGCTTGTAAAAAAATTTAGAATTAATTCCCTCTACTTTATAAGCATCCATTATGCGTAGTTGTGTGTGGTAAAACATCGGGATCATTAATTAAGCTAATCTAACTTGTATCTACTTCTTGTGTACTCATTAGGTACGTACAGAGCTTTTTGTTAGATCACACAGTTAACCGTGCAAGGAAAACATCAAACTTGCTCAAATAAAAAATCGATAAAATAACCAAACTAATTACAATAAAAAATGCATTATTTCTGTTTCAGGTAGTTGCTAATTCAATTATTTTACTGGTAAGTCCTCTCAATGATTATCATTATTATTATTATTATTATTATTAGTGATAATTTTGTCGAGAAAAATGCACACAAGAATTTACGATAATTACGGTATCCGATTCCGCACAAGAAGTATTGAAAGCTCGTGCTTTCATTCGAATAGCTTTTGATCGAAAATATATACACATGAAAGGCACTTAAAAGATGTTAATCACAACGAAGAAGCCTCAATTAAAGTTAATAAATTATAAGTCCGTATATACTATATATATTATCGATTACTTGGCTGCATATTAATTTTCGGATTTTTATCAAATCTCAACTCACGAATAATAATAATAATAAAGCCATCTCTTTATTATATTAAAGAATATGTACCTATAATATAAAGTGACGTCTAGATTAACAAGACCTACTTTTAATTGTTATTCTATCGTCCCAAAAATTAGAAATTTCAAAAATTTCCCGAAACAATTAAAACAATATAATTATGATTGTGCGAATCATCCATGAGAATTTGGTTATTTCCTGTACGACGAAACAATGTACCTCGTTTCGTTTGTTTTAATTGTAGTTTACGAATAATTATCTCGATAATTGAGGTGTTACACTTTTCTTAGGTTTTTAAAAAAATAATGAAAAAAAAATACACCCGATAAAAGTTAAAATTAGAGAATAGCATCAATGCACCGGAGACATCAATAGTCGATTAGACGCGTACCGTGCTTTGTTATTTTGTTATTGTTGTTGAAGCCGAGAAATTTGGCGGCCATTTCAAATTTATAATTATCACAACAATCTAATCGTAATTAAGGACAATGACTAGTTGTTTTAATTATTATTAAAATTAATTAGTTATTTTGTAATCGTGTTAATATAGTGATAACTGTCAAGAATTTTTCCGGCATTGCTGTTTCAATCGGGCTTATGCAATTCCAATTTAAATTTACCCGACATATAATTATAATTAATATAAACAATTCGATTTGAATATAATCAAAATAAAATTGATATTTGTCCTTGATTGTACTGTTAATAATTTTCATGAAACGGATATTAGATGTGGAGGAATATCTTGTGTTTAGATCAAACGAACCATAAAACTACATACACGTGTCCTCTAGTAATGTATTCAATGTAAATAAGATTATTTCCTTCAACATTATAGCAACAATGATGTTTTTGTCGTATATACCGTTGTTGTGTTGTAATTTTTGCCAATTTACTATTCCTCATGGTCGCAAATCATCGTTAACAAGACTACGAATAATATTGATGTTTTTCTCGAATCGACACGTGGTACACGTGTTGAATATAAAATACCGATAAATATGAATGTGCAATTTCAACTGTTTCTCAATAAAATAATAAAAGAAATTATCGACGCTTCTGATATACCTACCTACAATATACCTGTAAAACAACCTGTCGTAGTAAAAATAAAGAAATCACCATTTCTATAAACTACAGTTTGAAAAACTGCTAAAACTGTCCAGTATGACGGCTCGAACATTTTCGAAAGCCATTAGTGTTTGATTGATGGACTCGGAGAATATGATGAGCGGATTTCTCTGTGGTTGTCGACATCCTCTAAAGACCTGCATGGTTGTCACGAGCACCTCCACAACAAAAAGATGAATAAAAAACACAAAAAACTCACCACCTAGAAAAACTTAACGCATATTTAATGATCCTACGGTGTGACGGTAATTCGCTTATAATTGGTTTTTCGTTATTAAGCGTGTTGGTCGAAAGTGCCAATTGTTTAATTGAATTTCGGGTGCATCCGGACGTTGTTGATTATAATTGTTGCGATTCGAGTTGCCCAAGAATATTGAAACGATTTTGAAGAAAAAATCATGTATGTGAATCAAAATCGTGAAGTTGCTACGTTGAAATCTGATAATTAATCGTTGAAAATCAACGACCGTTACATTCCAGCTCAAAGTGTGAGAACGACGGAATATATGTGAACTTTTTTCTGTATTTCTTCGTACATGAAGTTTAAGTTTGTATTTTTTTTTCAATCATATCCCATTATTTCCACCGAAATCACCGCTGGTTCTTATTTTAAATATGTTGTTGTTGTTGTGCAAAAACGGTCGTAATTCCCTGCTACCTTTGTTGTTGTTTTGCGACAGATGAATAGAGGAGCGTATGCATGTTGACATTTCCGCGAGTGGGCGACCTTCGTCGTTTGGTTCGCGGACCCCTGGGTGTGCAAGAGAGATACATCGCGTAGAATTGACCTATGAGGCAATCTTGAGAGCAGCACGTACAACTGGAATGCGCTTGGGAACACAATTGATTCGCGCACACATATTCAACATAGTTTTTTATATTTATTTTTTATATATATACCTATACAGAATGTTTATGGACGGCCGTCATTTAGCCGAATATCGGAAAGTTTCCGATCTTTTGACCTTTAAATTTGCACGTGTAGTTCTCAAGGAATTCTATATTCTAAATTTAATTCAAGCGCTTATAAAAACTTCACTATTCTATTTTAAATAAAACAACCAGTATAGGAACATTTTTGTGAATTCTCAGTTCGATTCTAGTTATACTTCAATCGAAAAAAATTATAGTTAACCTCAATGGCCAATGAGAAAATTGCTAATGTCATGTCAAGAAATCTAGAAATTGATTTTATGAAATCCTTTGTAAATTCTCCAATCTGTTCAATTTGAGCTCGAGATAGAATAACTTACAAATTTCTCATCATCCAGATCTAGGATTTAATGCCTATAATTTGCGAAATATATGAATCAGAGATTTATAAAATCTCAAGTACAACTCAAGTTTTAGAAGTATGAAGACATTTGAGGCGTTGCCAACACTCTTACGAAAAAGCTCACTATTTCATTCAACATAACTATTCAAAATTTCGTAACTTGGTGAAATTGATGGAAATATCGCGGAATTTAGAAGAATTCAGACACAGTTGAAAAGTAAATTAGATCTTGAGCTTAAAAATTTATACCCGATTTAAAAAAAAAAACAAGTAGGTATTTCAAGTTCAAAGTTGGACAAAGTTAAAAATATGCAGAGGTCATCTTGTATATTAAAAATGGAAATGAGTTTATTTAATAGATAACAGATAAATTAATACCAAAAATATGGAAATTATCAATTTCGTATATTTTAGTATAGAAACTATTTTAATGCGAGAATTTTTTAGAGAGTTCAGAAATTGGCGCTTCTCTCAAAAACCATTCAAGTTGAGTACTTTTCGATATAAGTACGCCTTAATTTGAACTGAAAACTCTAAATGATATCAATTTATACATACACCGTGTCTGCTGTAGATAAATTTTCAATCATTCATGTGTAGAATTTAATATCTATCCATTATTCTAGCATATTTCTACATCTGATTCTTTATTTTTGTCATTTATCTCTTCATATAACGAATATTCAATGGTTTATGATCATTAAATCTCAACATAGTAACCAATAAATTCATAAAATACTAAATTTAAGTCAACTTTTCGAAAATGAAGACGAGGAATAACTTGAAGCATGATTGGATGTTGAAAGCACACTTAAATATAATGCTACGAAAAAATTCAAAGCTTACTGTATTCATGAACCTTTGTAATTTCGTAGCTTAGAGAAATGAAAATATCACAAGAAGTGCAAAAGTTTCGATACAATTGATAAATAATTGAGTCCTACTCAGATTTCGAAATCTGCGGAAGATTCCATTTAAAAAAATTTCAGAAGTATTTTAAGTTTAAAGTTAGACAAATTGAAAAAAGCCATCCTGTATAATAAAAATGGGATCAGGATAGTACAATAGATACAATTTGGTGTATTTTATTAGTAAATTTGATAATTTTTTCAAACGATTTTCACTCGAAAATTACGCTTAGCTCAAAAACTGATAAAAGTTTGATTGAATTGGGATAAAAAAATATTTGAAGCTGAGAATATTTTCATTAAGTTCACAACTTTCTTACAAATTTCTATAACAAAAGCTAGAAAACACTAGTTGAGATGCGGCTTACACTCTGTATGAAATAACAAAGGTCCCTTTGTCCTTTTTTTTTCAAATACAATACCGGAATCGATTCACTAAACCGTAGCATACTAGTATTAGTTATCTGGCTATTATTAAGGAGGCGGTAAATAGATTGATGCACCTGATAGAGGCCTAAAGGGAGAAATAATAATTCACAGTCTACCAACTTTCAGGAATAAAACTTTTAATAATAGTTATCATAATAGAAGAGACAAACTCAAAAGCATGTAGAATAAAGTATAAATTATAGGCGGATTAATGAAGAACATAAGCGAATTGTTGTTGATGGAGCATGAATTAGAACTAACTAATAAAAATAAAACTTGCGGCAATCGATTCAGTTATAAAGCAAATCTTAAATGATAGAGCCATTACAACATTGATTGTTTCATCAGATAATCGCCGACAAGTTGTGGTGAAAATTATTAGAATTTCTCTACTAAATGTAATCAATCAAAATTCGAAAATCTTCATAATAGTTCGAGTATAATTCCAATTGATTTCAGTATTTCACAATTCCATTAAGTTGTCAAACATAATGTTCATTTATCGAGAATTGAAAATTACCCTTCACTTGTCGCCAGAAGCAATGCTACCAGTCTGAATTCCTATAATTTCTGATCGAGTTTTTCAGCCGGCAACTTTCTTCAGTTCGTACATTTATATTGCTTTTTTTACTCAAAGAACACGTATTTTCATGTAAATTAAATATATAGTATATCAACAATATACAGGATGATAATAATGAAGATAAATTGTTTTAAAATCGGGTATCATGAATAATTTTTAAAATGCTATCTTATGAATTTATTAAAATATAAAATGTATAATTTACGGTCTTTAGTTCCAACCATTTTACTTGAAAAACTACCATTATCCTGCCTGTTGTTTTGTTTTACGACTTCCTGCAACAACATTGAACACTTATCAAAGAGAGAACAAAGACGTTTTCCGGAAATTTGTAGTCCAACTATTGTTCAATCTGAAGACTCCTCCTATTTTATTAGATTTCGAAAAATAATAAAATAATCTCAATTTCTCTTATCCAACCATCCAGTCATGCAGACTACTATTGTTTTAATAAACAATAATAATAATAATAGTAATAGTAATAATAATAATAAAAAGTTCAACACAAACAAACTTGGTAACTTCAATGCTAGATCAAGACAGCAAATACCGTTTAATTTCTAATAACCTCGAGCTTTCTTGTTAGAAGTTTTGTCGAAATTTCGCCCAATGATTCGACAACAATCAGTTTGTTTATTTCTAGTTGAATCAATCAACAAACGAATGAAAGGCTTTCAAACAAAGTTCAATTGTTATTTTTTTTTCAGTACAACTTAATTATCCTCACTGACAGCTTCATAGCTTTACATACATATAGAGAATGTAATCAACACATGTACGAATCAATCGATTCGTTATTGATGGATAATTTATAGAGGGGACCGAATCAACAATGACAGGATATATTTCAATAAATTATTTATTATGATTATTATGATTATTATGATTATTATTATTATTATTATTATTATTATTATTATTATTATAATTATTATTGATATTGAGTAATTTTGGAAAACTGACGATTTGACACAGTTTTTTTCTTATTATTGATGTATTATTTGGAAATTTTGTGGAATCTTTTGGAACAGGTGTGTTCGTAACGAATTATCTTCATTTCCATGTTGGCGGCAGCTCTCAGTAGAGGCGTTGATGCGAGAAAGCTCGAGCTTAATAATAATCTTCCGGTCTCCTACATAGAAATAGAAATATTTCCGCACTCTATTTTCTCTAATATTCCATCGAAAATATAATTATAAATTTTGTTAGTGTACATTTTTTTTTGTTGTTGTTGTTGAATAAAAAGAAGATATAAAATTTCTAACAACCGGTTTTGATCTGTTGATTATTTTTGTTGTAATATTTGTTGGCTATGTTTAGAAATATGCTAACGGCTCACTGACAACTCGACATACTGACTGACATTTTCATATTTAAGAATTTCAAATCAACCATAAAATAATCGATTTGATATTTAAATTTTAATCGAAAATTGCCAAAAAAAAAAATATCACAGACTGAATATTAATAGAATTATAGGAGATAATATTAGAAAAATTCTTGACAAGTTTCATTGATGGAGTGCTGAGTAATTTACAATATTAGTAATTTATTCCACCTTCTAAGAAGAGGCCATCATCATCATCATCATCATCATCATCATCTTATATCTTATATATGTGGTGGTCGTAACCCCATCACGTCACCAATAAAACAATTTCGAAATTTCTAACGCTCAACTCGGCACAAATTGCCGCGCTCTAATGGGTTTAATAAATGGGCCGGCTTTTGAACACACACGATGTTCACCAACCTTCCCACTACCATGTAATTACACTTTGATATACGTGGAGGAGTATTATTTTCCAAAAGTTGGTAATTAAGCGCGACCAGGGAAATCAACGTCAACGACACAATGTCCCCGGAACGTTGCACTGTATCCAAAAGCAGAATAAGAGCGAATTGGGATTCGAAAACTTGCATTTGGAGCGATCAAAGCGAGTTCGATGGCGCGCTCGAGAATCGGTCCGGGCTCGTACGGATCTCCGTTATTTCGCCTAGCGTGCATCCGTTGATGATAATTTGAATTTGCATGTCCGACTTGTGTGTCAAAATATCAACATAATAACAGGTTCATAGAGGGAAAAATCCGTATAGAGTGAAGCAACGTTTCAATCTCAACAATATAATTTATGTTTATTTTAGAGTTATTAAGTTAAACGTTGAATTTTAATAATATGTTTCCAACCATACATAAAGATATTATCACCTAGTTAAAGATCAAAAAGAGTTCTTTCTACAGTTTGAATTGTTCGAAATACAGTTTTTCACAACAATAATAATAATAATAGCAATAATAAATTGGTCTATAGTTACATGTTAGTATTCAGTCGATCACCAAGGGAGTGATTGATAATTATTTAGTAACGTAAATTGTGACAATTTCGAGAGTCAATATCGCAACAATACTTGAATCATACCTTCATTAATTGTAATTACAGCAACAATAACGACTCTACTATTGGTAGAACTGGGCAAATTAACGACATTTCTATTCTGTAAACGAACTGTGACAAATGCTAGCAAACAATCAACGTCTCAGTTGAAACTGGATCAGATTTATATCGGTTGTTATCAACAAGTTTCGCAATAATGAAAAATATGGTCTCGTGACTACTAAAATATAAATATCAACCGAATATTCTTTCATTCTAAAATTGTAATGTGAGGTAGATTTTTACCTGTATAGAGGATATATGTATAAATATGTTTATATGCATGAATTCAAACTGCTCCAAGGCCGACTAGATCTAACTAACTGTAAATACACTTCCTATACTCATTCTGAATAGCGAGATTTCTGTAAGTCGGCCTTTAATCATCAGCTGATATCAGATCCAGCAGTTTTGCATTGGAATTGAAATATGTAGTATTTTTTGGTTTACTTTGTAATGGGGATTTTAATAAATAGAACAATTTGTTGTTGTATTCGTTTGGTTTATAGATAAATATGTAAATCAATGTATTTGAAATCGTCCATCTTGATGCTTCAACAATGGCTGCATTTTCTATTAAATCACTGTACTCAAATCGAGTGTCGGCGTTTGTCGATTTTAATGAACACCTAATATAGGAGAAGATTGGATGGAAGGTCTCTATCAAAAGCGAGCAAGTCATTTTCGCAATTGTTCCAATTGTTTATCGTAGTATGTGGACGATAACGAGCTTACTCTCTCTTTAACAATGCCCTTAGGATATCAGACTTTGTATTTGTAAAAGAACAGAACTGCTCTCTTGACAGTTTGAATGAAATTCGATCGATTATAGTCCACGTATAGACAAAACAAACACAGACTCATACAAAAATAACAGAATCAAATCCCAATTTCCTGGAGCTATTCAACTGAAGAATTGGCAAAGAAAAAACATCCTGAATTTACATGGTACATGGTACATGGATGCTTTTAATTTCACTAATGGAGCGTCATCTGGCTTGCATGCCTTAATAATAGAACCTGTCCAATGACGCTGTTGTAAGCTACTTTCGATTTTAGTACAACTCTTAATGGAATTCTCTATTCAAGTTTTCTGTAATGTTAATAATAATAATAATAATAATGATAGTGGTAATAATGTTAATAATAATGTCTTTGTTCGATTTTGTTGAAGACAACATGAAATTCAATTTCCTCCTTCGATCAGGACAAATAATAGCATATCGAGAGAAGAAAAAAAAAATAATAACCACAACGACTTGTGTCCTCATGAATAATTCATAGAAAAACGTTGTTGTCCTTTTGTTTGTAAATTTCAACACAATGTTACACTTAACAGAACAGGTGAATATTTCACCGTGATGGCATTTTCTGTTTACGTAATTTAATGAGGCTCATTTTAATAGGCAAGCATGTGAAAAGATGAATATTATTTTAAATAATAAAATCATCTAACCATCCATAATGAGATTCCGTATTGAATTATTCAGATATCCATGGAACGATGTTGGCTGAAAAATTTTCAATCAAATTCAATTTAATGAAAATAATTTCTCTTTAGAATAACCACATGAGAATCCGCTAAAGGCTCAAGTTACGGTCATTTTCTCTTTTGTA